>JAHDVE020001869.1:0-133603 GCA_022606495.2 Halesus radiatus | reverse complement strand
CCCTTCGATTGGTCGCGAGATTATTCACGTTCTCAGATAAAACGCACTCCATGGCATTGCATTTAATTTCGGATTGCCAAATTTTTCTAATTTTTAATGGCTTTTCAGGATAACCAAGACGTTTCGAAATATCATCTGGGTACGTTGTACACACGTTCTTAGTTAATTTGTATTTGATTTCTTATGTCTGGTGTCCGCAGTATGCATTTTTTACATTCATTTTCTTACAAGGCATCTTTTTCGCAAAACTTTTCTAGGATAATGTTTTTTATGCTAAATTAAAAAATTTCGTTATTTTCATTATTTTTCCTATATATATATATATATTTTGATTTCATGATTTGCGTGACAGAGACGTCTATCGGAATATGTTATATTTTAAACGTCGTCTTCGTAGGAAGTTCACTACTCGTAATCTACTGTACGAATGGTTTTTTAGAAATAATAATATTTTCGAATATGGTTCGTATCTCAATATCAGCGTTCGCCAACGACCATACCATGTTGAACACACCGGGTCTCGTCCGATCACCGAAGTTAAGCAACATTGGGCGCGGTCAGTACTTGGATGGGTGACCGCTTGGGAACACCGCTTGCCGTTGGCCCTCTTCCTTTTTGCTTTTATTTTTTCCATTATAAATTTGTTTTCGTGTTTTGATTCGTCTGTCTCCATTGTAATATTTTGCCTTCGAATGAAAAATCCAAAGAGTGTGTGCCGGACTAGATTCGTGCGGCGTTTCATCCTCTCTGCCTACCTACCCCTGCGTGAAACTTGTCCCCTTCGATTGGTCGCGAGATTATTCACGTTCTCAGATAAAACGCACTCCATGGCATTTCATTTAATTTCGGATTGCCAAATTTTTCTAATTTTTAATGGCTTTTCAGGATAACCAAGACGTTTCGAAATATCATCTGGGTACGTTGTACACACGTTCTTAGTTAATTTGTATTTGATTTCTTATGTCTGGTGTCCGCAGTATGCATTTTTTACATTCATTTTCTTACAAGGCATCTTTTTCGCAAAACTTTTCTGGGATAATGTTTTTTATGCTAAATTAAAAAATTTCGTTATTTTCATTATTTTTCGTATATATATATTGATTTCATGATTTGCGTGAAAGAGACATATATCGGAATATGTTATATTTTAAACGTCGTCTTCGTAGGATGTTCACTACTCGTAATCTACTGTACGAATGGTTTTTTATAAATAATAATATTTTCGAATATGGTTCGTATCTCAATATCAGCGTTCGCCAACGACCACACCATGTTGAACACACCGGTTCTCGTCCGATCACCGAAGTTAAGCAACATTGGGCGCGGTCAGTACTTGGATGGGTGACCGCTTGGGAACACCGCGTGCCGTTGGCCCTCTTCCGTTTTGCTTTTATTTTTTCCATTATAAATTTGTTTTCGTGTTTTGATTCGTCTGTCTCCATTTTAATATTTTGCCTTCGAATGAAAAATCCAAAGAGTGTGTGCCGGAATAGATTCGTGCGGCGTTTCATCCTCTCTGCCTACCTACCCCTGCGTGAAACTTGTCCCCTTCGATTGGTCGCGAGATTATTCACGTTCTCAGATAAAACGCACTCCATGGCATGTCATTTAATTTCGGATTGCCAAATTTTTCTAATTTTTAATGGCTTTTCAGGATAACCAAGACGTTTCGAAATATCATCTGGGCACGTTGTACACACGTTCTTAGTTAATTTGTATTTGATTTCTTATGTCTGGTGTCCGCAGTATGCATTTTTTACATTCATTTTCTTACAAGGCATCTTTTTCGCAAAACTTTTCTGGGATAATGTTTTTTATGCTAAATTAAAAAATTTCGTTATTTTCATTATTTTTCCTATATATATATATATATTTTGATTTCATGATTTGCGTGACAGAGACATCTATCGGAATATGTTATATTTTAAACGTCGTCTTCGTAGGAAGTTCACTACTCGTAATCTACTGTACGAATGGTTTTTTATAAATAATAATATTTTCGAATATGGTTCGTATCTCAATATCAGCGTTCGCCAACGACCATACCATGTTGAACACACCGGTTCTCGTCCGATCACCGAAGTTAAGCAACATTGGGCGCGGTCAGTACTTGGATGGGTGACCGCTTGGGAACACCGCGTGCCGTTGGCCCTCTTCCTTTTTGCTTTTATATTTTCCATTATAAATTTGTTTTCGTGTTTTGATTCGTCTGTCTCCATTGTAATATTTTGCCTTCGAATGAAAAATCCAAAGAGTGTGTGCCGGAATAGATTCGTGCGGCGTTTCATCCTCTCTGCCTACCTACCCCTGCGTGAAACTTGTCCCCTTCGATTGGTCGCGAGATTATTCACGTTCTCAGATAAAACGCACTCCATGGCATTTCATTTAATTTCGGATTGCCAAATTTTTCTAATTTTTAATGGCTTTTCAGGATAACCAAGACGTTTCGAAATATCATCTGGGTACGTTGTACACACGTTCTTAGTTAATTTGTATTTGATTTCTTATGTCTGGTGTCCGCAGTATGCATTTTTTACATTCATTTTCTTACAAGGCATCTTTTTCGCAAAACTTTTCTAGGATAATGTTTTTTATGCTAAATTAAAAAATTTCGTTATTTTCTTTATTTTTCCTATATATATATATATATTTTGATTTCATGATTTGCGTGACAGAGACGTCTATCGGAATATGTTATATTTTAAACGTCGTCTTCGTAGGAAGTTCACTACTCGTAATCTACTGTACGAATGGTTTTTTATAAATAATAATATTTTCGAATATGGTTCGTATCTCAATATCAGCGTTCGCCAACGACCATACCATGTTGAACACACCGGTTCTCGTCCGATCACCGAAGTTAAGCAACATTGGGCGCGGTCAGTACTTGGATGGGTGACCGCTTGGGAACACCGCGTGCCGTTGGCCCTCTTCCTTTTTGCTTTTATTTTTTCCATTATAAATTTGTTTTCGTGTTTTGATTCGTCTGTCTCCATTGTAATATTTTGCCTTCGAATGAAAAATCCAAAGAGTGTGTGCCGGAATAGATTCGTGCGGCGTTTCATCCTCTCTGCCTACCTACCCCTGCGTGAAACTTGTCCCCTTCGATTGGTCGCGAGATTATTCACGTTCTCAGATAAAACGCACTCCATGGCATTTCATTTAATTTCGGATTGCCAAATTTTTCTAATTTTTAATGGCTTTTCAGGATAACCAAGACGTTTCGAAATATCATCTGGGTACGTTGTACACACGTTCTTAGTTAATTTGTATTTGATTTCTTATGTCTGGTGTCCGCAGTATGCATTTTTTACATTCATTTTCATACAAGGCATCTTTTCCGCAAAACTTTTCTAGGATAATGTTTTTTATGCTAAATTAAAAAATTTCGTTATTTTCATTATTTTTCCTATATATATATATATATATATTTTGATTTCATGATTTGCGTGACAGAGACATCTATCGGAATATGTTATATTTTAAACGTCGTCTTCGTAGGAAGTTCACTACTCGTAATCTACTGTACGAATGGTTTTTTATAAATAATAATATTTTCGAATATGGTTCGTATCTCAATATCAGCGTTCGCCAACGACCATACCATGTTGAACACACCGGTTCTCGTCCGATCACCGAAGTTAAGCAACATTGGGCGCGGTCAGTACTTGGATGGGTGACCGCTTGGGAACACCGCGTGCCGTTGGCCCTCTTCCTTTTTGCTTTTATTTTTTCCATTATAAATTTGTTTTCGTGTTTTGATTCGTCTGTCTCCATTGTAATATTTTGCCTTCGAATGAAAAATCCAAAGAGTGTGTGCCGGAATAGATTCGTGCGGCGTTTCATCCTCTCTGCCTACCTACCCCTGCGTGAAACTTGTCCCCTTCGATTGGTCGCGAGATTATTCACGTTCTCAGATAAAACGCACTCCATGGCATTTCATTTAATTTCGGATTGCCAAATTTTTCTAATTTTTAATGGCTTTTCAGGATAACCAAGACGTTTCGAAATATCATCTGGGCACGTTGTACACACGTTCTTAGTTAATTTGTATTTGATTTCTTATGTCTGGTGTCCGCAGTATGCATTTTTTACATTCATTTTCATACAAGGCATCTTTTTCGCAAAACTTTTCTAGGATAATGTTTTTTATGCTAAATTAAAAAATTTCGTTATTTTCATTATTTTTCCTATATATATATATATATATTTTGATTTCATGATTTGCGTGACAGAGACATCTATCGGAATATGTTATATTTTAAACGTCGTCTTCGTAGGAAGTTCACTACTCGTAATCTACTGTACGAATGGTTTTTTATAAATAATAATATTTTCGAATATGGTTCGTATCTCAATATCAGCGTTCGCCAACGACCATACCATGTTGAACACACCGGTTCTCGTCCGATCACCGAAGTTAAGCAACATTGGGCGCGGTCAGTACTTGGATGGGTGACCGCTTGGGAACACCGCGTGCCGTTGGCCCTTTTCCTTTTTGCTTTTATTTTTTCCATTATAAATTTGTTTTCGTGTTTTGATTCGTCTGTCTCCATTGTAATATTTTGCCTTCGAATGACCGCTTGGGAACACCGCGTGCCGTTGGCCCTCTTCCTTTTTGCTTTTATTTTTTCCATTATAAATTTGTTTTCGTGTTTTGATTCGTCTGTCTCCATTGTAATATTTTGCCTTCGAATGACCGCTTGGGAACACCGCGTGCCGTTGGCCCTCTTCCTTTTTGCTTTTATTTTTTCCATTATAAATTTGTTTTCGTGTTTTGTTTTATTAAAGTGAGAAACTATAACTATTCTGCGGCTGTCGGCCGGTTAATATTAATCCTTACGTATGACATTCTTTGGCTTATTATATTTGAATTTATCATTTTCGCTATAAACGGCGAGCGTCTTTATCGTGGGATTAACCGGATTTTTTTCATTTATGATCATAATAGCAGTAAAGTCGGAAGGTTTCCTAATATTTGTTTTATGAATTTAAATTTCTAATAATAATAATAATAATACTTGGACGATTTATATAGCGCCGTTTTTGTGAAAAATCACCTCAAGGGCGCTTAATATTTTATTAAGCTTAAACTAATCGTGATACGCGCTCACAGTAGGCGCTAATTCAATTTTTTTTTATATAAAAACCGGTTTTTGGACGTATTTTTTTTTAATTTTGCGAATTATTGTTTGTTAGCGGGTGTACACGCGGAATATGAAATAGGATAAAATTTTACTGTAATTTTAAAGCTGAAGTCCTTCAAGAAACTTAGATAAATACAGTATAATTGTACAGTTACAATTTATTATTTTTCTTATTCCTTTTCTATACCCGACAAAAAACAATTCATATCAATATTTAGATGCGTTACGTGCTAAAGGTGTTTTTTATTATTTTTTATTTCTAAATTATTTGAATCTGTGAGCACGTTACTACGTTTTGTTTATCCATAAGAATATATTTCACCAGTATGAAAAACCAATTCCGCCAACGCGCGCCGCCAGGGTGCTTGTGTATCATGTTGCCGTATGGAAAATGTCGGAAGCTGCGCGTATTATGTATTTTGCTCGTTTGCTATTACGCATACATGACCCTTGGATTCGTGACAAAAATCATTGAACTCACCTTCTTCGGTTTCTCTGTTAAATGATTAATATTAATAGCATCTGTATTATTTAAATATTTCATGTGTTTATTTATGTTTATTAAACATCTTCAATTTAATTGTGCGGGATTATTTATTCACACTGAACACTTACACACAACATAATTTTATGGTTGAAAACTGCATTCGAAATTAACAATACCGTTCTAACAGCGTAATGCGGGTTATGGCTTCACTACACGTTGGCCGTTGATAGGCCAGCGCTGGCCATTGGTCGGCAAAGTGCGACTCCAGAGTCGCATGCGGCTCTATGACCCCTTAAGTGCGGCTCTGGCACAAATATAAAAAAAAAAGTTTGCCGACCACTGAGCTGGGCTGGCTTGGCGATTTCCGGCGAGCCTCTACACAATCGCGACTTTCAGTTCTACTTTCAACGTGTCTCTGGGTGGACGTACCGCTGCGGCAATATATTTGGTTAAAAAACGAGATGATTTTTTTAAATTTTTTATTGTATAATATTAATTATATACAGTGGGAGCTTATACCCGCTAAGCCACTGCAAGTAGCTTGTCAGCAGGAGTTTATTTCAACAATATAATATAATGTAAATGTAATTTTATGATATTATATGCTAAAAATAGGGTATAAATGCAGACATATTTTATTTGAATTTCATATACATTCATCAAAGGAATGATTCTATGCATTTTATAATTTCATCACATGTTCAAACTATTCCAATTAAGTTTAAAAATGTTTCGAAGCTACGTAAATATTACTAACTAGGACGTTACCTCCAGAGCACATTCAAGCGGACACTGAACAGTTCGCCGCGTACGTGTAGTGGGCGCAACCATCACCATCCTTTGATGTGTGTACGAAAAACCTTAGAGTAACAATATATAGAGACCTCACTTTGCGAGATGTTGAAGCGAGTTATTATTACTCTAAGCGAAAAACCGACAACAAGGCCATCCCGCGCCATCACAAGCGTCCACACAGGCTAGCATACGCCATCATCCGTCATCACACGCCAATATTCCCACTACACGATGGGCCATACGTAGTGGGCATAGTGGCGTATGATGGCGCATGATGGGCCATCATCGGCCATCATCGGCCAACGTGTAGTGGGCCCATTACAGACAACGATATCGCTCGCCATACAATCCCATACTCTCGTCACACACGGGTGATAAGACGGTGGCTAGTGCAGTGGGTATAATTCTAGGAATAACGCAAAAAGGTTAGGAACTGAAAAGCAATCTTAGGTAGTTACAACAAGTCATTTATTTTGATAGTCGTGGGGTTAGTCTTAACCTAGAGTTAATCTTAATTAGACACAAAAATTCAATAAAACTAGATAGGCAAGCACTTAAATCTACTTGTAAAGTCTTTGTACTTAAAATTAACTAATTACTTCGTTAAATCTACATAAAAGGTTGTATTCTTAAAATTAGGGGTTCACTGGCTTATTTGTACGAAAAAGTGTTTTCTTAAAGTTAGAGGTTCACTGGCTTAGGCAATTACTTAATTCTACTGTTAAAGTCTTTGTACTTAAAATTAGAGGTTCACTGGCTGACATTGTGGGAGGAATTATCATTAGAGTCAGAGGCACTTCCTTTTTTGGTGATGGCTGTCCAGGGTCCAGTGGCTGCGTTGTATGTAGAGTCCTCGCGTTCGCACTACGTATTCGTGTACCTCCGGATCGGGAGTAGGTGCAACGCGGCGATAATCAGAGGCATGGGCGGTCTCCGATGTTGATCTCCGAAAGGCGAAGATCAGTTACTTCCTTCTGGGATGGAAGCGTAAAATTCCCTCGTCGTCAGAAGACCTGGGCGGCCTCTCCAAGGAGCGAGAATAGGAACCTTCCTGGGCGGAAGGTTTCACTTGGCTGTGTGTCCTGGGCGGACTACTGCAACTGACTCTCCGTCCTGGGCGGACTCTTGCAACGACTCGTGCTTCCTCGGTGGAAGACTGCACGCGACTCGTGCTTCCTCGGTGGAAGCTTTCACTCGACTCGTGCTTCCTCGGTGGAAGACTGCACCTGACTGTCTCCTAGAGCCCACTGTCCTTCTGTCTACCTGTCTACCTGTAGGTATTATCTTTTAACCCGCATTGTTCAGCGGCCTTTGTTCCGTCGGGCGGCTCAATTCCTTTGAGGTGTTTATTGCCGTCCCATAAAATTCCAAAGGAATTGCGGACTTTCCCAAAATAGCAATTAAGATTATATTATTTTAGTTACGATTTTTCTAACAATAGGTTCGGCTAGCCTTTGTACTAAATTCATTTTATGGCCGGTCTAATCTGGGAATTTCTATTATTTAAAATGCACATTTTAAATCTAAATATTTCGGTGAATTCGGTCATTTATTTTAGGTGATTACAAAAGGCTATATCAAGCAAACGACGATTCTGAATATATAAATTTCATTATACGTAGAATTTATAAATCGTTATTTTAAAGGACGGTGATATGACGGGTGCGTCGGGCAGTTGGTATTATTCTAGGGATAACGCAAAAAGAGAGGAATAAAAATGCGATCTTAGGTAGTTACAAGTAATTTATTTTTATATACGTGGGATTAGTCTTAAATCTAGAGTAAAACTTAATTAGACATAATAAATTTAATAAAACTAGATACGCAATTACTTAATTCTACTGTTAAAGTCCTTGTACTTAAAATTAGAGGTTCACTGACTTAGGTAATTACTTAATTCTACTGTTAAAGTCTTTGTACTTAAAATTAGAGGTTCACTGGCTTAGGCAAGGTGGGAGGAATTATCATTATAGTCAGGCACTTCCCTTTTAGGTGATGGATGTCCAGAGTCCAGTGGCGGCGTTGTATGTAGAGTCCTCGCGTTCGCACTACGTATTCGTGTACCTCCGGATCGGTAGTAGGTGCAACGCGGCGATAATCAGAGGCCTGGGCGGTCTCCGATGTTGATCTCCGAAGGGCGAAGAGCAGTTACTTCCTTCTGGGATGGAAGTGTAGAATTCCCTCGTCGTCAGAGGACCTGGGCGGCCTCTCAAAGGAGCGAGAATTGGAACCTTCCTGGGCGGAAGGTTTCACTTGGCTAGGGGTCCTGGGCGGACTACTGCAACCGACTCGTCTGTCCTGGGCGGACTACTTGCAATCCTCGGTGGAAGACTGCACGCGACTCTCCGTCCCGGGCGGACTCTTACAATCGACTGTCTCCTAGAGCCCACTGTCCTTCTGTCTACCTGTCTACCTGTATTGTTCAGCGGTCGTTCTATCCGCGGCTCAATTCCCTTGAGGGGATTATCTTTTATTGACGTCCCATAAAATCGTCGGGCTTTCCCAAAATAGCAGTTAAGATTATATTATTTTATTTACGATTTTACCTAACAATAGGCTCGGCTAGCCTTTGTACTAAATTTATTTTATGGCTGGTCTAATCTGGGAATTCCTATTATTTAAAATGCACATTTTAAATCTAAATATTTCGGTGAATTTGGTCAATTATTTTAGGTGATTACAAAAGGCTATATCAACGGCATCATAGCCATAGACAAACATTGTTTAACCCCAGTTTTGGTTTATGCTCATGCAGTCGATCTAGTTAGTGAATTGTCTGTGCTTACGAATTTGACGTTTCACGGAAAATAACAATACTTTATCGCGTAGCGTATTTCTTATTTTTTTATCATTTTCTAACTGTGTTATATAACGTATTGATTTACTACGATGGCAGACAGATTAACGCAACTGCAAGACACAATTAACCAGGTTCGATATCTCACAACTGATCAAGCGGAAATTTTATTTGTTTGGGTTTACGAAATTCATGATCACAAATGAAAATAATCCCTGTTTGTTTTTCAGCAAGCCGAGCATTTCTGCAATAGCATCGGTATTCTTCAGCAGTTTTCTACGCCCAGTAAATTCACAGGTTTCGACAGAAGCGGGTCCCAGACTCCTAGCCAGCAACAGGGGCAAGAAGACTATGCCCTTCTTTTTGCCTCTCTCATCTCCCGATGCGCTAAAGACATCGATATCCTGATAGACTCCCTACCCAGCGAGGAGAGCTCCACAGAGCTGCAGGTGCAGAGCTTAAAGAGACTGGAATCTGAGAATAAGGAAGCTGCGGAGAAGCTAGAAGAGGTAATATAACATTTTGATTGTGTGAATCCAGCATTAACCTGACAAACTGTCAGTTTGATACCGTCGTCCGTCAGAAGTTGCTTAGCTCGTAGACTGCAAGAATTGAAATATTGTACAAATTTACTGTAATTTTGATTATTCTTTTCGTATTAAGGTATAAAGTTGGATAACATGTACAGGATTCTGAGTACAGAATACTCGGAACAAACTACCATGGCCAAGATATCATAAACATCTTCTTCCTGATGCGCTGTGGTTACAAATTGGGTGTCAAGAGACAGGGCTTGGCGTGAGCCAAACGGCACTTGGTGCAACAAAAATTTTGGCACCCTTTGTCAAACTCAAAACCAAAGTAACACCAAAATTGCCTATGACTTACAACAATCCCTCTCAATTCTGTGAAGTATGAGGGAGGAAGTACTACATAAATAATCGTGTTGAGTACAGTTCTACTAAATCTGCAGAACCCATACTATTTGTCGTCATGATGGAGAGATATGTATGCGAGCTGCAAACAGAACTAACACCATCTGTATTTAGTAAATACGTTCCTGGAACGATGATGATTGGTGTGGAATTTTCATGAGGTGTTTTTAATTAATATACTAGGTAGATATATAGGCATTGGGCGCATTAACAGACGCCTCAGTAGTAATTAATAATATTTAAATGATTTGTGTAGCGCCATTTTAGTAAAAAATAACCTCGAGGGTGTAGTGTCAGCTGGTATTATCAGCACCTCGGCGCCCGGGGCAGACTGCTCCAATAGCGCTACCACAGGACCGGCCCTGCCAAGAGAAACAAATTAGCAACCATTTAAAAAATATTAATAGTACAAATAACAGAATCTCTTTGAAAAATATTTAATTTAGACATTTGAAAACCATGTAATCCATCTTGGTTCTTATTTTCACAAAAAAGTTTTTAAATAATCGCCAAATATGATATTTCCTGGCTTATAGTTTGTTTACAATCCACACTGCAGTGTACAGTTGAGTTATTCCTACAAATTTAATTCTCTAACAAAACCAATTAGCAAAGGTGGTACCTCTTAGTCTTAGATATGTATGTATTATAATAAAATATGTACTTAATTTTTTTTTTAAACATAATCAATTGATTTATATTCCAGGTTGTCAGACAGGGAGAAATATTATTAGAGAAGATACAGGGCGCCCTCAGTGACATCGCCCAAGCACAGCTCGACATGCAGAACCCTAACCTGACCATGGAGTCCAAGTCGTAGAGCTGTCTACAGGGTGCCTAGTAATCCATTCACTTCTTATGGAGTCTACTGTTTAAAACGATAGCCCCAACTTAAATATACAAGATGTAATAAGAGGCACCCGACAGACTTTAACCAGAGATTCCCAATCTGTTGGGTATGTTCTGTTTACACCCTGTATAGATGAGGTTTTTTCAATCTGCGTAATCGCTTGGTATTTTCTATACAATTATGGTCCTCTGCTGCTCGGAGCTCGGTTGTAACCTTTCTTTCTGATGCATGCATTGTTTATGAAAGAGAGGGCGAGGTTACAGTGGTATGGTGCCTACCGTATTATGTTCATGTTGGTTGACCTGATTGTTATCGCAGCCGTCGTTTTAAAAGGTAGTTTATTTTTTATACCACAAAGACTAAATATAATCTTTTAATATTAAGACTGTCCAATAATTTTTCCGCAAAGATGCACCTTAATATTTTCTATTTGTTCGTTGGGTTCAAAATATACAGGATTTTTAGATTTCATATTAAAATCTTACACCATTGTTGCATCTTGTCCAAAACTGCATAATTATCTTGTTAATTTCATTAATCAATATTGTCAATCTGATTTTAAAATGCATTAAATTATGTTTAAGAGGAACGGCCGCGCTGCCTGTTTCATACCTAACCTAATTATCTAGTATGTATGAGAAAGTAATTTATTTTTATTTTACAGTGGTATGGTGCCTACCGTATTATGTTCATGTTGGTTGACCTGATTGTTACTGCAGCCATCGTTTTAAAAGGTAGTTCAGGCCTATACTTCATAATTAAAAACAAAAATAAATATAATACGTCTCGTACGTACTAGATATTTACTAAACCTTTAATTTTAAAAATATATCATTCAGTTTGGATGGGTATTTTGGCCTCAGATCCAAAATTAAGTTTTGTATGAAACAGGCGGCGCAGCCATTCCTCTTAAGGCGAAGCTATCAGTGAAATCACTATTTTGATTAATCTTTACTATGGAATCGGTTTAAATTATGAAAATCAAAAATATGCTTCGGTTAAAGTGAAGCTTTTCCTGTAGTTTTGCTTGGTTAGAATAAAAAAAAATTGTTAATAAAAAATATAAGCGTAAACTACAAAATAATTTATTTTGTTCATTAGAAAATTATGAATGCATGTAAGAAACAAGTTTAAAATTATACTAATTTATAACTAAGATTATTTGTGACAGCTTCCCTTGATTAACTTTTTTCTTTCTTACACAATTCACAAAATAAATAAAAACCATTACTAGACTATAGTGATTTTTATGCTTATTACCTCTAGCCGTGGTGACACACAGCTTATAGTAATATTTTTGGCTTGTATTTATATATATATTTCTCTTAATCAGTTCAATCTTTTCACGGGAAAGTCTTATGGTGGTTGAGTTTTTCCCGATGATGGGCACTGCAAGGTTGTCCGAAATGTCATCTCAACGAGAAGCTCTACGCAGCTCAGCTCTAAATGTGACTTATTTATGTCTTTGGTGGATGATCTTTTAAAATTATTTCCAGTACAAACTCACAATATTTTTGTAAAACTTCTGTGATCTAAGTTTTTGTAGAGAAATAAAGTATTTAAATCTACATATTTACAACCGGTTTATTCTTCCATATTTAATTATTCCCCGCTAATTCATCTCTTGAAATCCACAATCACGCAATAAATTGAAGAAACAAGTAGATGGAAGGCAATATGAATGAATGCTCTGCTCATAATTTTAAAACTTTAATTAGCGCCATCGAAACTGTCTGATATTACACAACTTAACCTTTAAACTTCTCGCATGTTGTTTACAAATAAGTCCTGTTCTCACGACACGTACAATTTCGCTAAATAATGGATGTCTTGCTCATACAGCTGTAGGACAGTATTTTTATTTATTTATTTTAGGTTTGTAATCCAGTGCGACTGGGTGGATGGATGATGCAAACCCAATCTGCCATTTTACATGAGATATACATATGTATATAAAATTTATTACCTACAAAAAGAAAAAGGAATATTAAAGAATCTAAAAAAAAAAGAAAATTAAAAACAACAAATAAATTAAGGGATCGTCCTTCAGAGTGGTAGCCGCATCATCTGGATCTATCGGTCGTTGGGTGGAGAGCTGAGCCACTCGGATTCAGCCATGACAATGGCGTTGGTTGACTTCTGTGTCCTGCCCCAGAAGCTGGTAGCCGCTGAAGAAGTGAGGCAGGGAATGCGTGAACCCTCTCTTGAGTGAACATCGTAGAGGTACTGTGCAGAACCTTGGAAGTTGCCTGTATGCATTGTTGTAGCACACCCTTAGCTTGTCCCATTGTGTTGCTGGGCATTGTGTCCGCAGCAGTTTCGTGACATCGTCAGTACAGTGGTAGAACCGCCTTGAGAGCATTCCGGTCCGTATCTTTGTCTTTTCATATCTTCTGTAAGGATTTGTCCCAGGTATTTAACCAGTGAGGCACAAGCAGTTTATTTCCTTCTAGGCCAGATTGGTGGGACATTTAGTGGCTCCTTGTTGTGTTTGATGATTGACTAATTTATTGGAATTGTACAGCAAGGTTATGGATCTGAGTTTACATTTTTAAAAGTAAAAGTATGTGGAAGAAGTGTTTCCTTTCCCGTCAAGACATGGAAGTCAAACCTAACATCACATTTGCACCTAAAATAATAATTGTTTTAAAATCGGTATTACGATAGTAATTAAAGTTTTTAGTTACATTTTACTAAATTTCTAGATTATAATGGCCCTACTCTACGATGTATCGTAGAGTAGGGCCATTCTAATAGATTACACACACCACTTGAAAAATACACTAGCCACTTCACTGGTAGTGAAAGTGTTGGGTCTATCAGCCAGTTTATCGCATTAAGTATTTGAAGTCATGCGTTTTGGCTGTTTGTATGTTTAGGAAGTAGAGGGGAGCAATAGCGTGTTTTATGTAACACGTAATTCCTTACAATGATAGAATAAATGGTTAATTTTATCAAAAAGTTTATTAATTAAAAATCCTAAACAGAGCAAGCGTATTTACAGCTAACTAATATTCACTATCATTGGTGTGTGATGAACATTCAAATTATATTATAAGGGACTTTTACTGGTGAATATAGGAGCTAATCTTTCCATATTTCAAATAGAAACAGATAAAACACCAAAGAGATTACAGAGGGTTTTCAGAGAAAACTAAACGTAATACTGAACTTGAATGAACATAAAGTTGAAAATGAAAAATAAAACTTTTTTTTCCACCGACATTTCCAATGGGTAAAACTAAATAAATTTCTGTACAGGTATAATAAATGATCTATTGGCAATGAAAAATATTTGTCATAGAATTGTAATTGAACTAATAATAATAATACCGTTGAATGTTTTTAACAAAATTTATGGATAAAAACATTACATTGACAGTCTCTTGTTACAATATTATGTACACAGCTTGAAGTATTTAATAATATATTATGTACGGGGTTTGATACAAGATTACAATATTTAATGGATTATTTTTAAAATGACACGTAGTAGAACTTCACAAAAATGGAAAAAAAATATTTCACCGATATGATTAGTACGCTTCATATCAAAATGGCATATTTCATTAGGATAATTATTAGTTTCTGCTATAGCTGGACAGCTTAACCTTATGGCCTCGTTAACTAGCCCAGGTTCTACAATACCCGGATGTGTAGTATTATCGGCAACCAAAGTTGCCATATCAAAGGTTGATACAGCCGTGAATCGATATTGATTCTTGTCGTATCAACTGTTGATAAGATCGCGGCCGAAAGGTTAAATAGTGCAAGCTCGGCTAATAGAGAGTAGTACAGAGCCTCGTTCGGTTGGAATTCTTATTCAGACTGATCGGGAGTCGAGGCACCAATAAATGGGGACCCAAACACAACAGACCAATAGGCGGAGACACGCTTCACAGGGAGACAATCGTCCACCAAAAGGGTCCACTATTTGAAGAACCGTCTTTCTTATACAACAATTCTAACTTCATCAAAAAGTTTAATCATCGTTTGCCTTTTATTCCAATGTTTTTAAAAATATGGTCGCCATTCTAATATGTCTGATTTGATCATATTTTCTTATTGTTTTATCAAAAGAGAAGGTTTTTAACCTAAAATCAATGGTAAACTTTGAGCCAAGTTATTTATTAAGTAAAGTGACATTTTCATCACTGCTAAAATGGCAATTATTTAGTTTCATTAAAAAAAATTAGATATCTGTAATGATCGAATTCTAGATCAATTTTTCCGATTATTTATTAATTTGCGTTAGGTTTCATCTCACAGACCCCCCCCCTCATAGCATCCCGAAAGATGACATTAAAGATGAAATTATTTCACTTTCTATGTGAGTAGCATAAAAATTTTCTAAAAAATCAAATTAATTTAAAAAATTTACCATAAAAATTGTTAATTTAAAAAATTCAGGTCCCTTACAAATAATATGGTGAGGATGCTTTAATACTTGTGATGATGAATAAAAGAGCATAGTTTCTTTTACAATATGAAATGGTTCGAAAGTATGTATGGAGGATAGTCTGGGTGGTTGGTGGCTTAGTTGAGGAAGCCTCGGCACTGGGGGGCCCCGCAGAGGCAGGGGATCTTCTCATCCTCCAGAGGAAACTTGTAGTCGTACGTGATCTCCTCGTTCACTCCGATGGGCTGCTTGGAGTAAATTACTATCTTCTTCTGCGACTCGATGGTGATGATCTTTGCGTAACAGTTTGGCTGGAAAGAAAGAGAATCAAAATACAATCAAAATGGGGTAGTTCACAAGATATTATGACAAACTCCGTGACATAGCGGAAAAAGCTTTGCCTGGTTAAGTGGAAATCAAATTTATCAAAATGATGAAGGAATCTTTATATGCACGTATGATGGGCTTGTCTAAAAAGTATCCGACCTTGAATTTTCCCACGCATAGTAGTGATGCTAGGCCGGCGCCCAGTGGTGGCTCGTGACTTTTGAGTGAGCTAGAGTGCTAAGACTGAAAAATACGACATTATTGATGTTGTGGTGGGGCAGTGTCCTACCTATCATCTAAATCTCCATGCAAAAAATTGAAATTTTGAAAAAAAAAAAAAAATTTTTGGCTTCAACAACATCAATAACGTCGTATTTTTCCGTCTTGGCACTCTAGCTCACTCAAAAGTCATGAGCCGCCACTGCCGGCGCCACTGTTCACAGTGGAAGAAGCCAGCTTAATGCGCATGCTTGAATTTTTTCTCAGCATTTCGGTGAGTCAGTCTTTGTCTACTGTCGAGTGAATTGTTCTTATTAAGTGTTCGCCGAATTTTGATTTCTCTTCAAATGACTGAACGAGTTGAACAAGTACTGCATTAAATTTTGTCAAAAGCTTGGTTATTCTCAAAGCGAAACAATTCATAAGACTCAGCAGGTGTTTGGTGGAGACGATGCTATGGGAGTAACACAAATTAAGGAGTGGATCAACCGATTCAAAACTGGCCAAACATCGGTGGAGAGTGATCAGCGTTCTGGGAGGCCACAAACTGCTTGGAATGCAGCTGTTGTTGAGAGGGTAGAAAATCTAATAATGGGAGATCGTCGTTTGACCATACGAGAGATTGTCGAAGAAGTTGAGATTAGTAAAGATTCCGCACATGCAATTTTGCGTGATGATTTAAACTTGCACAGAGTGGTTGCGAAATTTGTGCCCAAGATTTACTGGATACTACCCAACACTGAACCCGAGTTTCTGAACACCGTTATAACTGATGATGAGTCATCGATGTACGGGTACGACTCGGAAACAAAGGCACAGTCGTCGCAATGGAAGCATCTCGAGTCCCCAAGGCCAAAAAGTGTGACAGGTGAGAAGCAAAATCAAGGTGATGCTGACCATGTTCTTTGATATCTGAGGAATTTTGCTTCACGAATATGCACCAAAAGGACAAAGAGTGACAAAAGAGTACTATCAAGAAGTTCTCCGCCGATTCCGTGATGCTGTTCGGCGCAAAAGACCAGACCTCTGAACGGCGAAAAACTGGCAGTTGCATCACGACAATGCTCCATCTCATTCATCGCACCTGATACAGACTTTCTTGACAAAACATGGAATTCAAGTCGTTCGCCAACCTTTCTACTCTCTAGACATGGCTCTTTAAGACTTCTGGTTATTTCCGAAATTGAAGATGCCATTGAAAGTATCCTGTTTTTAGAGAAGAGATAATGCAGAACGCGACGGCGGAGTTGAGCACCATTCCAAAAGAAGCCTTCCAAAAGTGTTTTCGGCAGTGGAAGGAACGGTGTGGGTTAAGTGTGTGGAGGAGCAAGGGGCCTACTTTGAAGGGGATTAAAGTCCCACACCCGTCATGTAAACAATAAACTTTTCTCAGCTAAAGATTGGATACTTTTTAGACAGGCCTCATACATATATTTAAATAAATATTTGCACTTCATTACAGTTCGTTGATATTTGCCACTACAAATAACGACCTCCGTTGACCGCAAATTCTTTGCCCATGTCAGTCTTTAATCTAATTTTGATCAGCCGTCAAGGATAACGGCTATCAAAATTTGACCAAAAGCTAACACTGGCCAAGAATCAGTAGTTAAAGAAGACTGATTTGTAACAATGTCAAATTTAATACTAAACCATTTCAAGCAAACATTTCAATTCAGTTCTGAAGGATGTTCTCTTACCAGATTATGGAATGGGACTAGGGTTTTGTAACACACTGTTTATTTGCACACAAATGGCAGTACAACTAGTTTTCTGCACTTAGAAAATAGAAAATAAGTATGTACTTACATTACAACTATGGTTAATAAACCTGGCCAAGTTCCCGCACTTGGTTGCATCAATAATATTATCGAGATCAATTCTGAACAGGTATGAACTTCCGATGCCGGTGGCCTCGTAATGCATTTCCCTCAGATCGGCGACAATCGGCCGAACCATCTGCCCCACGTATTCAATGACCATCTCGTCGGCGGCGATGGGCTCCATGGCAAACAGGCCCCAATCGTGAATGCCGGACTTGGCGAACTTCAGCTGCTTCTTCCTGAACTTGAGCTGGTTGAACTTGAGGAGGTCTGAATCGTTGTCGAGGCCGAATGCGGTGAGGAGTCGCCTCTGGTTGGATCTGGCTTCCCTGGACAGTCCCTGCATCTTGGCGGAGAGCTGTTTCACACTGTTGTCCAGGGCCGTCTGCTCCGGGTTGTTGGGATTGTTATCTATGAGAGCTAAGCTGCGCGCGTGGTGGTACTTGTACTTATTTTTGATCTTCGAGTCCATCTTGTAGAAACCTTCCGTTCTGGCCGAGCCTGTGTTGTGGATCTGTTGACAAGTAAGAAAAGATTGGATTAGTATGTGGTGTGGTAAATATAACAAAATATTAACTTATACTCTTACATATATATACATTACTTATTAACCCTCTATTCTGTTACCCCATCTCCTTATATGTAACTAACTAAATCCTCTGTAACTAGCTCTGATCCGATAATGTTTATAGTGCACCTCATGCATTAGCTAATTTAACATTTTACAGATAGACAGACAGAACAGACAACTATAGCTAACATTTATCTTAAAAAACCTTTGTAACTTTTTTCCACTTATTTATTTTCGACCGGACCGGTTTCACCCTATCACGGGCATCGTCAGACTGGCACAATGAATACTAAATCTATGGTATATATAGCATCGATGTCGGGAGTGAGTTCCCCTGCTTTCTAATACTGTTTTTATTTATGACTTGAAATTTGTTTTATTGCTGACGGTACTGTTTACTATTATGTTTATATCCGGACAAGGACAGCATTCCCACATGACATCTATGCTCCAAAGATTGCAGTCCGTTTGTCAAGATAGGTGAATCTATCAAACGGACCGTCCGTTTCTGTAGATTTAAGGATTTTTTTCAGATATTTTGGGGCTCCCGACCAGAGGTAGCTGCCAAATTCTACAGTGGGGCGCACTTGCGATTTGTCAGCAGTTGTGTACTATTAAAGTATCTGCGGGCTCTGTATAATAAGTCCAGCTGCTGAGAGGCTAACTTTACTCTGGCTTCGATGGAGCCCCTATACCTGAGCTGGTCACTTAGGTTTACACCAAGCATATCAATGGAGGGCTTGTTGGGAAGATTGCTTCCATTAAAGGAGACTAGATTGTCATTTCGATCCCCTTTAAACATAATCAGACATGATTGGGTCTTTTCGAAGAGGTTATTCTTACCCCAAGAGGAGACCCTCTCGAGGTTACCCGTCCATTCTCTGCTTCAAAGCCCTCCGAGCTGTTGGAGTTTGTGTGCCCTTTGGGGGTTTGTCAAACAAAAAGCTATCATGGACTGTATTGTCATCCGCGTAACAATGGATTGGTGCACATGTCAACGGGTCGTTGATGTGCAACAAAAACAATGTCGGCGACAGAACCAATCCCTGTGGGACGCCAGCATTTATTGAATGCGAGGAAGAGATGAAACCGTCAGCAACCGTCTGAAATGATCTCTCCCTCAACAAGTCGGCAATCCACGTACACAAGAATACGGGAAATCCGTAAGAAGACAGTTTGTTGACAAGTCCTCGGTGTCAAACCCGGTCAAAGGCCTTAGAAATGTCTAGTGAGACCGTTTGAATCTCACCGTAACGTTCCAGGCACCGCCCCCAAACATGCGTCACATATGCGAGAAGATCACCCCACGAGCGGTTCCGCCGGAATCCGTACTGACGGTGGTTAATAATTTTGTTCTTCTCGAGGTATGCGAGCAGTTTGTCATTGATCACACGTTCCATCACCTTCGACAGAACTGATGTAATCGCTATGGGGCGGTAGTTGGTTGGGTTGGAGCGGTCACCTTTCTTAGGTATGGAATGAATGACCGCTTTTTTCCAACCAGAAAGCACAGAGCCACATTTCAGGGACATTTTAAAGAACTTTGTCAAAATTGGAGCAATTTCTGCAGCACACCTCTGCAATACCAGGGCAGGTATACCGTCAGGCCCACTATCTAACCATTATAGTAGTATGTTGACTTGATAATGCAATTAGCTCATTTAGATAAACTATTAGCTCATTTTACCGACAGGAACCACGGAACAGACAGCTACATCTGACATTTATCTAACCATTATACATATGTGTCTAGTGCTTGTATAAAATTAATACAACCGGTCAAAATGAATTAGAACTAACCTGCAGTTCCTCGGACTGGTAGCCGTGCTTTCTGGACTTCTTTTTGGGCGGGCTGTAGGGCACATCGGTGGGGCAGTGGTCCACCCAGTGCGTGTCGTTGAGCCAGTAGCCCTGCGTGTCGTCCGACAGCTCGATCTC
This sequence comes from Halesus radiatus, assembly GCA_022606495.2. Classification (NCBI taxonomy): domain Eukaryota; kingdom Metazoa; phylum Arthropoda; class Insecta; order Trichoptera; family Limnephilidae; genus Halesus; species Halesus radiatus. Next base: position 113,315 of record JAHDVE020001869.1, on the reverse strand, counting down.
GTAGGACTTCTTCAGCAAGCGAATGTCCTCCGAGTCTATGCCCTTGGTCAGGAACTCGTATAGCACGTCCATGATGTTGCGCGGTTTGAACACCGCCTTGTCCGGCGATTCCAGAGGCTTTTCTACGGCCATGATGTATTTATCGTCGTGCAACCTGCACAAACAAACAAGCTTATTAGGAGGATGAACATAAATTGCATAACTTTTTTATTATAGTGTGTTTTGTATAATGGTGAAATACTCTAGCGACTGACTTGAGCATTCACTCCTTGTGAAAGTTATTAAATTAGCCTTCCACAATATTAATTTCCTAAATATGTACTGTGGAATACATTTTTTTATTTTATAAGAATATCACACGAGAGTCCCAACATTCTGGAGTCAGTGGAACTATGGTATCCCCAAATGGGGTATTGAAAATGACCGACAGCAAAATCAATAACGTTCGGGAGAGCAATTTTTAGTGTTTTTCTAGAGTTCAATTGCATCCCAAAGATCAGCTTCTTCGAGTAGGTATGTGGTAATTTTACAGCATTTGTATGATACTGTTAATTTTAATATAAAAAATAAAATACATACAAAAATAGGAAATAAACATTAAAGAACAAATCAAATTATTATTAACACGTTCATTGCTAACTAAAGTTCGTACATATTAATGCCATGCTGAGAACATTTGACTGAAAGGTCGAGCGAACTAAAGGAGTGTTTACATGAGCATAATATTGTATAGACATCATAATTTACTGTTTTAATACCAATGGAAAATACAACAGTGACAGTGCCTAGCGCTGAGGCTAGAAACGACTCAAAACCACATGGCTGCGTCTGTTTTAGACCGGAAATGGAACAGACGGCGCAACGCGCGAGGCGCATTGCGCGCATGCCGGTCAAATTACTGTCAACGCGTGACGCGCGGTGTCAGCAATGAACGTGTTAAGAAGCGTTAATTATTCTGGAGTATAGTATTTTATTTGCTATTACTATTATGAAAATCAGGGTATGGAAAATCTGGCAGCCAACTAATGACTACATTTTTCAATTGGGTCCCCTAAAACTTACTTATTCTGAATCTCCGACAGTTTTTTATGCTCCGCCTTGCTGGTCCTCTCTTTCTTCTTCTCCTCGCGCCGCCGCTTGCTCTCCTCGGCCCGCCGCTTCTTGTGCAGAGCCGCCTCCTCGCTAATGGTGTCCCGGGCCTGCGCGATGGACGCCTCCACATCCATCACCTCCGCCGGAACGATGTCCTCTTCCACTGTCTGAATCGACGTGTAACCTGCCAAGAGAAATTAAAATAACAATAAAGATACCACCTTTTTTTTGGGATGATCTCTCCCAATGATTTATCCCTTTTTCGCATTTGTCTAGTAATGAAAGAAACCTTAGAAAACCTAATCAAGGGAAAGTGGTCTGCCTTGTGTTCCCATTTAATTTCCGATTTGGGTCCACCAAACTTATAATGATTCATTCTAATAATGGTCTGGATTCTGTTTGCAATAATGCCTCTGAAGGTTGAAAAGGATGTCACATAATGTAATAATAATTGTGGTATTTTTTAAAATTATTGCAATGGAATTTGTGATGGGCAACACTAGGTCAAAACACTTGTGATCATAGCGGCAAAGATTCACCAGTAAGAAATCCAAACAAAAAAGAGACCACAGCACCAAAGAACTTCCAGCCTGTCTTGTCAACTGCATTCCTGGCCTATTTTTTTCTATACCAACAGTGTTAAAAGTATTTTATCTTGTTTGTATAAAATTGATTGTCTTGCCGTGATCATGATGCAGATGGTTGGCGGAGGGGGAGGTCTGTGGAGGCCGGGCGGGCAGGCAGTAGGGGTGGTCCAGTGCCACCTGGGAGGCTTGGGAAGCTGGACTAGAGCCGCCTTCTGATGATTGGCTATTGGCACACACCTGGAATAAGAAAAATGGTATCAGATTTTTTGAATTCAAAGTAACATAACAAGATAAAGAAGGCAGCATTAAAGTCCTACCCCTTTTCATGAAAAAGTCAAAAGACCCACCCTTCAATAAGGCACTAACTAGGTTAGCCTTTAGAAGCTTTAGATATGATCAAAGTGGCGTTTACAGAGAGTTTCACGAGTGTGAGAGAACAGATAGCATTTGGGGGAAAGGTTTAAACACAACCTTGCCTGTGGGTTATCATTCTTCGAAGAAATGTTATTATAGAACTGCGGATGTTACATTACCTCCTTGATCCCATTGCGGTCTGGGAGCAGGCTGGTGCCATCCGAAGACAGGAGGTGGTCTTGAACGCGAGTCCGCTTGCGGTCTCCCTTCTGCTTCTTGCGCCGCACCTCCAGGCTCTCCTCCTCCGAGGAAACCTCCTTCTTGGCTAACACTCCTACTGGAGGGACTCTGCTTTCCAGCGGTAGAGGTATTTCACTAGAAAAATTCAGTAACAGTGTTAGATTAATCAAAGAAAGACCTTTACACTAAGCACAACTTGTGTTGAAAAGGAAGTCAGTACCCGCTGTGAGTCTCAACTTGGATTTGACCGACTGCTAGCCAAGCATCTTACGCACCAGGCTATCGATCACCTCACAGTTGATTGATTCAATAAGATATAAATCAATGCGATGGGGGACTTTAACCCTTTGACTGTGAATAACAAACATAGTTGGGAGGCGACTGTCTATTCTATACTGCCACTGCGAGTCCCAAGCATAGCCGATTTGAATTTGAATCTTTTCAGTGACTGTTATCTACTCGGTGTTGCCATATGGAAGAAAGTGTGGGAAATAGGAAAAAAAAAAGGGCTAAAATGGGGAATAAACAAGCTGGCTTTCTCTTAAAATGGATTCAAGGCTCAGTAACAAAATGCCAAAACTGTTAGTAGATATAGACATGGGCAGATTTATTCGCAGTAGTGAATCGATTCAGTCTGATTCCCCATGTCTTGTGAATGTATTAATTTAATTTATTCCTTTAATCCATAAAAAAACATTGCAAATTGGGCTAGTGTTGGAAATAGAATATAAAAAATAACACGAAAATAACAATCTTAAACAACTAAATAATCTATAACAATAGACATGGATATACACCTCAACGTAGTAAATAATTGTTTAGTTTTTAAACATAATATTACACGGCACACAAAAACCAACTGACAGTGAGTGAGTGAGTGACTCAATCACAGAAAATAAAGGATGAAAATAAATTATCGTCACACCCTACCATCGACCAAGAGTATAACATTAATGCACTCCAACATTCTTACGTACTGATTACTATGGAAATTCTCATCTGACTACTAAAACTGACGGCTTGGCGACGCTGGGATTAAAAACGAATGAATTCGCCGCGGGCATTGAAGAATGAATTAGGAACTTCTGACTAGTGTCTTGCAGTGACTTGAATAACTTGCACTCTGCAGACCTAGTACGAACAGACTCAACATAGACTGACCAGAGATGTAGCGACTACGACGTCATAACTGAATATGGAATACATTTCTTAATTAATTGAAATAGGGAAAACAGACTGCGATAGCGAATACGGATGAACTTGGAATTACCGACTGGGTGACGTGCGGCAGTTTGCACGCTAAGGATTGTGTGGGTTACGGACGAACGGGGACCTATGGGTTTTTTATGAATTACAGCGCAGGATACTGTACATGGATATGTAATATGGAGTCCTACGCAATACGACAATACCTCAGGCGACTTTGTGATGCCGCCCATAGTTTCCACGCTGTAATTATTGTGGCCTTAGGAAAAGTAATTCTGTGTCAAATTGAGAATTAAATTGAGTATGTCATGAGATTGAATTTATTCATTTGATTCATTCATTCAATTTCTCCCATGTCTAGTAGATAATATTCTTTTACTGGATTCAGAAATAATTTTTGATTGTAAGTTTTTATATTGTGCATCCAAATATTTAGGTACATAATCGAAATCAGTAGTTTGCACAGAATTTTAAATCAGGGTATGCAGTAGGAAAAAGGAAAATTAATTGGTATTAAGAATGACCAAGGTTCTGGCTTTAGCCGATGTTAGTTGGGATTACCTGAGACGTTGAATATAGAAATAACTGTTACATGTATACATATTACAAGCCAATTATTGGATAATATATAAAATTTCCATATTTTTCTCAACCGCGCAATTATTGCATGAAAGAAAGTCAACATAATATGATAATTATTCCATTAGTAAAGTTGTTCTAATTAATAGAAATACCAACAGATGGCACTGTGTGCCACATTTGTGATTTATACTGAAAGGCATAACCTTTTTCGACACTAACACAAACGAGTCTTCCCTTGAATGCGTATTGCACACACATTAAACTTGTTGTGTAGAATACAGTCAACATTTGAACCTGATTTTAGTTTCTGGTTTTGACACGTTATAGTGGGGTGGTTGGCGTGGTGCACCTGGCGCTGCGATTTGTAGCTGGAACGTCAGGCATATTTTTGAAAATGTAGATTGATTCCTTGCAATAATTTATATTTTATGTGAGTAAGGCAGGGTATATGGAATGCGTGCCTCTGATTGAAATTGATAAAATGATATATGAAAGTGACTCACCTAGGTTTACTATGATTATTGGCTGATGCTGACAGTTTGATGAGCGCTTCAATGGCCATATGACTGGCACTTTCTTCCTTCATCTCCACATCTTGGCTCAGATTCTTGATAACAATACTATCCTTGGTATCTTCTTCTTTCACAATCAAGTCTATCTTCTTCTCATTCTCTTTCTTCCTCCCGTCTTTCTTCCTCTGCCCCTTCTTGGCTGCGACGGTTTCACTGGGCGCACTGGGAATGTCTTCTACTTTAGGTTTGCTAACGGGTAATAACTTTTTCTTTTCTTCTTCTTGCTTTCTACTCTCTTCCTCTTCCTCTTCCTTCTTCATCTGCTGTTCTTCCAGAAACTCTCTCTCGATCTGCTCCATGTATTCCGTGTTTCTTCTCCGTTTTTCCTGGGGGGCAATAGTAATACATATTAATTTATTATCAAAATATAATTATTATGTACATATTATTGTCGACAGGAAAATACCTCCAACGTGTTCAGGAGGAACTAAATATTGATTTTTGAAAGTTACAGATTGTTTTTCAAAACATAAAAAATATGTTTTGTAGTTTTAGATGCACAGTGTATGTTCTCTAATCTTCTCTAATGAAAACCTTGCAACTTGAAGTCCAAATAATATTTTGTGTGATTTTACAAATATTTAACTAATTTTCGTAAAGTCAACCACATGGGAGGAATTTTTCCGTTGATGATGATACACTTTATGAGTTACTTGATGACCAGGATAGCTCTTTATATTGCATATTTTGACATATCTCACATTTAAGCGCACTTACTAGGTTGGTTCTACAAAACACATATTTTGACAGTTCTCACATTTGATTGTGCTTAAATGTGAGAACCGACAAAATTTAATGATCATAGAAGAAGCTCACGTTAAATTAAGACTAAGGGAACCCCCTCATGGGCCGGTAAGGAATTAACATAAACCGGGTGCTATAAGAATGCGTGATACGGAGAGCACTGCGTTCCATATATTTCTATTGGCGTCTGTACACGGTGCCGGAGAGCAGTGTTGTGTACTTCCAGTATACAGGCAATGGGTACGTGGTTTTAGTACCTTCTCGATATTATCAAGTCACCATCGAGATCACTTAGTTTTTTTAATTCATAATGTTTCATTTAGTTAGTATTTATTAATTAGGCACATCAATAATATCACAAAAGCATTAAAATATAATAGTTAAATTCCACAAATTTTGTCTTCACTATTGACTCACTCGACGATATGTTAAATGCGGGACGGTAAAACAGAAATCTGCAATACCGACAGTTACAAATATGGGGGAGTCACCTTAGATAGCAATAAGTAGGTGAAAGAATATGTCATTGCTGCGCTAGCAAAATCTGCTATGTAAAAAGTTTTAACCAAAAAAAACATGCTGATTTATTTCAAATTAAATATGCAGAAAATTAGATCACTGAAAGATCTAATTTTCCGCATAATTTACTTTGAAATATAACGCATACTTTTTTTATGAATTAGTTATTTACATCTCCCAAAAAGTTGTATATTTTTGCATAGCGGATTTTGCAAGCGCAGCGACGATGTGTACAATGTAAATTTGTAAATTCAATAAAAAAAAAAACACCATTCTGAAATGTTAGATCTGTGTAGAAGTAATAAAAAAAAAAAACAATAAGCAGCGCGTACATACCTGATATTCTCTTTCCTCTTCTGAATCTGAGTATATCCTATCCATGGGTAGGCGCAGATCAGACGAGGGTTTCCCACTGGGAGCGGGGGTGGAGGTGGAGAGGGCGGGGGCTGCGGCAGGGGGTGGCAGAGGGGGTACCGAGTCCTCGTCTTCCTCAGGGGACAGAATGGGGGAGCCCAGCCGATCCAGAGGGGGAGGGGTGGTTGATTTCACTGGAAAGAAAAAAGATACCCATAGTCTCAGTTTCTATTTTCTGGGTTTGAATTGTAAAGCTGTCTCTGTACAGAGTAAAATATAATGTTGTCCGTACCTTGAGGTTTTCTTCTCTGCGTGGTAGCCTCAGAATCGCTATCGGAGGTGGAGGAGTACACCTTCCTAGCCGCTTCTCTCCTCTCCTTTGTTGACTTGGTCGGCCGTTGGGGAAGGTGGAGCTGCAACAATTTCGAAAAGAATTTATGAAATTTGTATGTTCATTAGATACAACAATATTGGAATCATTTGCTGAATTCTGACATCAAACACGATGTCAGAATGTCAGAATAAGTAGTTTAACCAGAAGAGCTACTTATATACAGAAAGTATGTTTTTATGCTGCCCATCGAATACGCTGGCGTTTAATGGACACAAATTTTGCGTTCCGATGGACAATTTCAACACACTAGAAGTTAAGCCTAGTAGTTTAAACTCCCACCACGTTTGACATTATCAACAAATTGGCAATCATGCCATTTTGAAATTTGCCACATGAAATAATGGCCTCGGTTAATCGCAGATTCTCGGCCCGTACGGGTATGTGTGACATTCATACATTTTCCATGAAAGTAAATACATACATGTATGTGTGTGTAGCACTGGGGGCATGGTTTACTCGCACAAACATGTATGCGCGTGGTGGTGTATAGGTTAACGATAAACTTTATAGCTTTTGTATTTTCTCCCTACTACAACAAGGATCTGCAGAAGACTTGGGATCACTCATTACACTACCTCAAAAAATTATTCACATCCCTAGAGATGACCTGTTGATATGATTTTTATTTGTAATTAATATTATGTATATCTAAGGTTGTTCAAAATAAAAAATAAAAAATTTCAATACTTAAAATTCACTGCTATGGAGGTGGTTGTTTGTAATAATTGAACTATAGTACCTTATCATCTTCATCGCTATCGGTGTCGGAGTAGATGGCGGTGGGCAGGCGAGGTCTGACGGCCTCTCTCGTTGCTTTGGAGAGAGAGGCGTCAGAGTCACTCGAGGAGCTGCTTTCACTGGAACTGTCTGATGATGAATGCGATGACCTGCAATGGAAAATATAATTATTCATTAAAAGTGTACAAAAAATTATGTGAACATGTACCGCAAAATAAGTCCCTGCTGCTCCCAACCAACTGGAGCCATTGGAATTATGGCATCCCCAAATGGGGAATGTTGTAGAGTAGTGGAAAGGGGAAGGAGATAGGAGAGAGGAAGGAGGAAAGTACCTGGCTATTCAGATCTGGTCACCAAACATGGCAAAGGGCATTTTAAGCAACATTTCGATTCTGAATGGTGGTCTTTCAATAGGGCATAATGAGAGTATTTTCCAGTGTGGAATGTGTTGCAAATATACTATGTACATACATACTATTTAAAATAAAAAAAATAACTTTGTTCATATCACTTTTATTTACATACTTATTGGCGACTGGGTTTCGCTACAACCGTAGCTTCTTCAGGGTAGCAATACTAAACTATGCCACACGTGTGTTATAGATTGAAACAAAAAGGCTGGCGGAGACCCAGGGGAGGGGGCAGAAAATGGAATAAGTATTTGACTAGATAATTCGGAAGCATTGGAGATAAGGAAAGTCAGAAATCGCATAGCTGAATGTATAGAAGCAATAACTTTTTGGATGTCTTCAAACAAGCTTAAGTTGTGTCCTTCTAAGATCGAGTTTCTATGGGCGGTCACAAACATATCTTAGATAATTCACCAATTTATGTCTCAGGCAGCGACATAATTTCAAAAACATCAGTCAAACTTCTTGGTGTTAATTTGGATTTGGACCTTTCGGTAAAAACTCAAGTTAATAGTACTGCAAGTACTGGGTGTTTTTACCTAAGACAACTCAAGTCAGTCTGTAGAATCCGTCCTACAAAGGCAACAAAACTACTAATTAACTCCTATGTAGTTTCACGTCTCGATTACTGAAACACATTTCAGAACACCTTCATAACCTTCACTGGCCAAAGTGCCCTAAAATAATCTAGTACGAATTGTGCTGGATGGTGTTTAAATCCATCAATGAAATGGCCCCACCTTAGATCTCCGAACTATGTGTTCTGGAAAAGACTGGTCTAAGGCAGTCAGATCAGCATCATCATCGGCTATCGGGAGGCTGATAGAACCCAAACACTAAGCAAGCCAAATACTAAGTTTGGAGATTGTGCTTTCAGAGTATCGGGGTCTAACGCTTGAAATAAACTCCCCGCGGAACTAAGACGCATAATAAGTCCAACAGAATTTCGGTCCAATTTAAAAACTTACCCTTTCAGACATCCATATCCTTAAATTCAATATACCTGCGAGTACCACTCATCTAATGCTTACATATCCCAATTACACGTAGCTTAGTTATTAAAAACACTAATAGTAGATTTAGTAACAACCAAATCTATTTAAATAAAAACCTGAAACTAAAGATGTTCCCAATTGACAAAGAACACTCTCTTCCCAGTTCTCTACCTACTCCCTACCCTGGATTTCCGCCTGCCCTATTATTTCAATCTATAACACGTTCCCTCAAGGTGATTTTCCCACGAAAACGATGCTATAGAAGTAATCCAACTATTATTATTATGTGTAGCCCTGAAGAAGTTATGGCAGTAGTGAAACCCGGTTGGCAATAAGAATATAAATAAAAGTGATACAAACAAAGTTACTGTTTTATTTTCACAAATCACAAAGTAACCACTTTATTTGAAAATATAAACAAATCGTTTTAAATGAAATAATTTTAACACAGATTTCTTTGCGCTCAGCGGGATTTGAACCCGTAACCACTGGATTCACAGTCGAATACCTTAAGATTAAACCACGGAGGCCATTTTATGGTATTTAAAAAGAATAATACTATACATAAAAATCCAAAACACGTGCGAAGCCGGGACAATACTAACCGGGATGAGCTGCTCTTGCTGGAAGACCTCCTTCTGGCCGTGGTGAGGTAGGAACCCCCTATTCGGTGGGGACTGGTGATAAATGCCATTCTAGTTGTTTCCTTCTCTGTGTCAGAGTTCTGCACGATTTCCTCCTGGAATTTTTCATTGTCAATGTCAAATATTGTGGGTACAGCATGTTAGCAGAGTAATACTATAGGGTCCGCCAAATAACTTTTTTTTTTGAAAATGCTATAAAAAAAAAACTACTGAATATTTTCTCAAATTTCTTTTTTTATTTATAAGTACAATCCTTCCGGTTAATAATGGAAAATAATTTCATTCAAATGGCTGCCTCGGCTGGCCATGCAGTAGCCTACACGATCGGTCCAATTTTTAAGCACATTATCGATTGTGTGCAGCTGTATTTCACCAATGGCTTCACGAATATTGTCCTTTAAAGCGTCAATTGTCTCTGGCTTGTCGGCGTAACATTTATCTTTGAGGGCACCCCACAAATAATAGTCCAACGGTGTCAAATCGCAGCTCCGAGGTGGCCAAACGACATCAGCTCTGCGGCTGATAATGCGATCTTCAAAAACAGGGCGCAAAACATCGAGTGTAGCTTCGGCTGTGTGGCACGTAGCGCCGTCCTGTTGAAACCAAATGTTGCCAATATCCTCCTCTTCAATTTTTGTGAACAAAAATTCGTTCAACATGGCCCGATAACGATCGCCATTGACTGTAACGGCCACTCCTTGCTCATTTTCAAAGAAAAATGGCCCAATTATGCCTCTGGACCAAAATCCGCACCAAACAGTGACTCGTTTTGGGTGTACCGGCTTTTCAATGTATGCGTGCGGGTTTTCTGTGCCCCAAATACGACAATTTTGCTTGTTTACATACCCGCCAAGATCAAAATGAGCTTCATCCGAAAAGATGATTTTTTTGGCAAAATCGGCATCTTCTGTAAGTCGATCGCAGGCCCACTCAGCGAAGCGAAAACGCATTGGATGGTCAGTTGGCTTCAACTCCTGAACCAATTGGACTTTGTATGGCGTCATACCAAGGTCTTTATGCAAAATTCGTCTCAATGATGTCTCCGAAATGTTCAATTGTTGAGAACGACGGTGAATTGATGTTGATGGCGCTTCACGCACACTTTCTGCCACAGCATCGATATTCTCGGGTGTACGCACTGTTTTTGGCTTTTCACGCTTTGGTTTATCGATGAGGATGCCAGTTTCTTTCACTTTTTTCACAAGATAACGAACATACGGAGCTGACGGTGCTTCTCTTCTTCCAAAAACCGTACGCAATTTTCGCACACATTCTGCAACATTACCATGATTTTCAAAGTAATGTCGCAATATTTCCCAGCGTTGTTCAAGCGTATACACAACCATATTCGCTCAGCGGAAGGATAAAACTAATTATCTGTCAAATCAGACATGAGCTAAGTGTTACCATTCACGAAATAAGCACTAGTTGAAAAAAAAAACTTTAGATGGCGGACCCTTTAGTTAGTTTCAATGATAAAATGAAAGAGACAAGAGTGATTGAAAATTCTAATTACAAGAAGTGAGAAATTATAGAAGGATGTTTAAAAGCGCCCTTGCGATGAACATTATTAAAACGGCGCTATATAAAATGATGCTTTTAGAAATATAAAAATGAAATATTTTCCATGAAAAAAATGATTCAAAGTCGGTAAAAAAAAAAAGGATCTACAAATATGTTACTAGGGGTCGTTGTTCCCAATCCTACTGAGCGACTGTTGAGATAAAATTTTGCCTCAACACTGCTCAAATGTAAAACTACGCACTTCCCAATGCAACTCTTGATCAAGTAATGATCAAATTTACGATCAAGTTAGGATATTGATTCAACTGGATTAAAGCTCCGATCAATAAAGGTCTAGTTATAAAAAGTGCCAACAGAGTGAAAAAATGTGAGTAAAATGTCAAACGTCATTTGGTTCGCACAGTGGCGTGCATTGCTATATGACCAAAGATAGTGCGTAGTGTGTAATTGTTCAAGTTTGAGAATGAATAACTGTGCATTGAATATTTGAAAATGACTACTTAATTATCATCTCTTCCGCTGATTGTTATGGCTAACCGAATAAACAGGGGTAGAAGTTCCTTACTAAATTCATTTTAATTAGAAATGTGGAGTTTTTAATTTTTTTTTTCTATTATTTCCTTCATTCATTTATGATAGGGTAGACACAGCTTTTCAGCCTTTAAGGACTGCATGCCACTGCGTACACAATCTATTTTTCGCAGTCCAAATATTGAATGACAAAGATTTATTTAACCATTTTTGAATAACAAAACCATTTTTTGTATGTTTTAAATGAAACTGAAGAGAATCTAACTTATTCTAGTTATTATGAGGTACATTTTGGCTGGTTTGTCGCAAAGGGGAAACGTCAGATGTCATACGAAAAATTTGCAGCAAGAGAAAAAAATTAAGTAATACCTTATTTTTGTTGATCATTGAAGAAGATAATATTAACATATCCTAAATGAAACACGAAACTGAAAAAAAAAAACAGAAAATAAAAAGGTGTCAGTCGCATCTGGGACAATAAACACAGGACACAGGACCCCTGTCTTTCCGGGACAACCGCTTTACCGACTAAGCTAATGAGACCAGTTCAATTCACGCCACCTTCATCGATATCATACCTCAAATTCAAGACTTGTCAATATTATCCTCCATTTTAAATCCCATATTATTGGCTGCTATCGTTATGATGATTACAAACTTCTACCCGAACACAATTGCAATCTGGATAGTCTCGGATATACCTATCCGATATTTATTTATATGAGACATCTATTGACTTTTCTACAAGTCAAGAAATAATATTCAATTTATTTTTAATAACTTATATAGGTTTATAAACTTAACTTATTAAAAATAAATTGAATATAAAATGTTGGTTCATGTACTATTTAAAACAAATGATGAGTATTCATAATAATATATGTTAATACAATATTAACTCGTCTATATGTTAATTAAAAATTTAAAGTTTTTACTTTCATGTGATTTTATTGTCTATGACATCTGTTGACTTTTTCTACAAGTCTAGAATTAATATGTAATTTTTCAAAAGTCAACAGATGTCCCATATAAATAATAATGGGATAGGTATATCCGAGACACTATCAAAAGATTACAAATAAATTCAGGTAAAATCTTGTAGTCATGATAAAAAGGTAGCAACCAAAAATATATGGGAATAAATTGAAGAAAATATTGACAGTTCTTAGAAATTGAATACTGATAAAAATGACAGAATAGATTGGCGTAGCTATAGATCAGTGGATTATAGCGCAAGGTCTCATATAGACCATGAGGTCCTGAGTTCTAGTTGCAATTGCTACTGTTATATTTTCTTTTCTGTGTCTTTTCAGTTTCATGTTTCATTTTGACAGTTGTTAATATTATCTTCAATGATTAAAAATATATTACAATGAGGTTTACAAGCTTCAATAAGTTATTCCAAGAATTGAAATAATTACCTGGTCACTGAGTCTTTTATTTGAAGAATCTTCATCCATCACCACTGGCGAAGGAATCATCCTCTTCTTCCTAAAGCTCGGCATCTTCGGGATGGTTGCTCTCAGTCCCAAACCCACTGTGAGTCCATATCCACCCAAGTCAAGACCCAAATCCCGATTCGAGTCTAAAATGGATTTAAACGAGTCAATCTTCTCTTCCTTCTTATTTGAGATATCCTGCAGAGGTATATTTAGGACAGATGTACTATTTGGAATGGGGATTAGATTGTTCTCCCGTCTCTCTGACTTGGAATTTGAAGATGACTTTTCAGCTTCGGGTTTGCCTCTGAGTTGTTCATCCCACCACATCTCAAAGTGTTTGAAGGCCGTGTTTTCGATCATCTTCTTGTTGAAGTCCTTCTTTAGGATTTGTTTCAGTTCCTCAGTTACTCGGTGTACCACTTCATTGATTGTCGGATAGTAGGGGTCCTCACAATGCTACAAATAACAAATGGATTCATTTCATAAACACATAATGGCAAATTGGCGCATCAAATAAAATCACAGAGACACATGATTAGAATTCATAGAATGCATACCTGTGTTGCATAGGGCAAATGTCCCCCAAAATGGGGGGGCACCTGAAGTGGCGGGGCATAAAGGGTCCCGGGAGTATACACTGGCCCAGCATACCCAGCGGGATAGACACCTGCAAGCGGTAATAGATAACAATGTTTAAATTAAAATTCTAACTGTATTTTTTGTAGATAATTGTTTGTACCTGGGGATCGAACGAGCTCGATAAACTAACCACATTTTAGTCAATGTCAACTGTCAAATAATATCATTGGCGTTTTGCAGTCGAATTACGACGAATGTCGACTAAATACCAACATGTTGATAAAAACCTTTATTGCGTTAATGTTATTATTTTATTGATACGGAGACGTTTTGCATAGCTCCCGTCAGCACTCAGGCCATAGGCTCGTTGTGCTATCTTCCATTTTACCTTATTCCTTTGACAGTAACCCGGTCCCATTGTTAAAGTTGTAATTGGATATTCGGCTATGTCTCTTGGTTCCACAATATGTCTTCCGAGGTAGCTGAGCCATCATCCCATCAAAGCGTACATTGGCACCATAAGAGAATTGGAGTCTCTTCATCCTCTTCACATTACCTGCATATATTGGTGTTTTCCACTCCCAACAGCTGCATGTATTTCCTGAGGTGGCAGTGTCCCGTTAGTAGTCCTACCAGTTCCCTCAGTGAGTTTCTGTCCATATTGAGTTGCCTAATTCGTCTGGAGTTTGGTCTGTTTATGAGTACTTTGTATTGTCTCATTCTGGGTGCCAATGTTTCAATGTTGATAAATGAAAACCTTTGTCAATGCTGACAAGTTTAAGGTGTTCGTGCTAGACCCTGTTACGTAACAAAAGGGCGACCCTAAGTTAAATCCTAGCTCCTCGTCATAACAAATAGCTGGGCAACCAATTACGACGTTTCCCTCAAATGCTCACAGTAATCAACCAATCAGGTGATTTTGCCGCTCAAATAAACCAATGAAAGCCATACATTCATTACTGACCGATATAAGAGAGTAACACGAAGCGACTCGAAAACGCCCCGGCCATTCCTGTGTAGGACCGACTACCGATCGGACCAGCTATCCGTCCACAGCGACTCTGTAAGAGTCCGCGGCTAAAGTGCATTTTGTCAACCAAATCTGTTAGGCAACCTATTTAGCATGCGGGTTTGAAGCCCCGTAGCTAATCGTGCCCGTTCACTGTAAAACACCTAAGATGGTGACGTGTAATTTAAAACTAACTTAAACTCAGTGTGGACATGCCCGACTCTTGGGCTCCTGCCTGCGGCTCCCGCCGACCACATCGACCATATTAATGCGAGATGCCACCGTTCTGATCTTTTCATGTAAGCTGTTTTCTACCTACCCGCTATTATGTGTTGTACTTGCCCTTGCCATAATTAATACGGTTTTAGAACTCCATCAGAGAGAGAGAATTATGTTTAACTTCATGTCAGAAATAGGACCCTTCTATTAGTAATACGATTGCACATTACCTGTAATGTCTAGTACAATAAATTCTGAGACTGAAAGTACTCCCTCGCCTCATTTAACGTAGATTAGAAATTGCCTCAAACCCAATTATAAGACCGCGGTCGACTCACTCGACCCTGGAGGAGAGAAAAACCTCATTGCTGTACCGGAATCTGAGCTAACCATTGTCCGGACAAAGACATACCTGCCTTGGAGACTAACACCTGTGTAAGTCACGCCGATATTCTTGTCTCCCCAGTTTCCCTGTAATACAACTCTGACGTTCAACTTGGGGCTACTTTCACTGAAATACAACACTGACGCCCATCGTGGTGTATTCTCTCCCACCCCTTAAGGTGGCTGTGGCCAGACCTGTGGCGTTTCGCGCATGGTTAGTGGGAGACAAGTAAACACATTGTTTTTGCATATCAGATATTTCACAATTATTGTGATTTAATTTGAATAAAGGTTTCCAATAAGAGATTAGAGGTTTCATTTAAAAATGAGCAATAGTTCAGAAGTTGGCTATTTTACATGAAGTAATTTCACAGGCAAATTCCAAAAAAATCCCCTGCTTTTTGGGATGGATTATATTTATATGTAGTCCTATTACCTACTACCTCAGTGGGTTTCTACTCATATCGAGGCTACTCCATTAGTAATAGATGTATGTAAGTTACCTTGCTGTGGCCAGCCCGGGTAGGCCGAATAGCCGGCGGTGGGCACCCCGTAGTGCGCCACGGGGAGGGGCGGCGGCGCAGAGAAGCCGCTCTGGCGGGGCAGGAAGCCGGGCGGGGGCGCTGCCGTGAAGGACACGGCTTGCTCCTCTATCTTGGCCTCCGTTGATGATAACGACGATAGAGACATCTGGAGAAAGATGCACACATTAATTTTGGGCAAAATTACAGATACTGTCATCACAATTAGGGAGCAGCTTAGAATCACAGGGGTCTATCTCTGCCTATTTTGCAGAGAGAAGAACACAAGAATAGAAGTTATTGCGACAAATGGGATCTTAGTTCTGGGAATGCCAGTTGTCTGTGTGACTGCTTTATCCATCAATAACAGCAACATTCAAACATGCTGTGTTCTCTTCATACATATGGTGTTTAAATATTTTTATCCAAGATGTGACTGACAAACTTTAAGCAGCGTTCCTGGGCTTAGTTGGAATAAAAAATACAGACATCACTAAGATTTCATTTAACTAGGTGAAATTTAAAAAAAATATATTCTTCACAATTCACCACAGGCAATTGTGCCATGTGGTACCGTCCCGGTTTCAAGGGAAGGTGTTGGGGACAGGCCTTCAGTTCTAACCAGTGGTGATATTTGAAAGTTTTATTTTTAAATGTCACCGGAGACCAAAATGGGGTGTTCATTTTATACTCCAAACGAGCTTAGGCATTGTTGAACAAATTCTGTGGAGTAAGTCTTATTACTCTCTGTATATAACTTTTTAAAATAAATAGTTAAAACTCAACATACCTGATCATCATCCAAATTTCTATCCTCCATTCCCGTAGCCGTAGAATCCATGGTGTTATCTTTACTGGCGTCGTCGTCAAAGTTGATTTTGGGCATCCGGGCCATGCGTGGTGAGGGACTCCGCCCCCGGATCTTTCTGCGGCGAGGGCCCGTGCGCACACCGGAGGCCCCGCCCGTCAGGAGCTCGTCCTCGCTGGAGGAGATGTCAGAGCCTAGCTTCTCGGCAATCAGACGGCGCTGCTGGGCGATGGAGTTGAACTGCTTTTCTTTTTGACGGGCTAACACTGCCTGAAAACGGGAAGGATGTATTAGTAAGGGTTTTGGAGCAAAAACCAGAGCAGGAAAACAACGAGTTTTTGCACAGTGGCAGGGCGTGGAAAATTTTGACAGCTTCAGATGTTATTTCAATATAATATGAATGTATATATGTTGGTTCAGTAGAATCTCATTAACTGCCCTATGCTTATGAACGTACGTGATACGCAAACTTTGATTGTACCATTCGGCGCTATCCCGTATCACTTATGCGCTTGAGAAAAAATGATATATCTCATAACTACAAACCGTAATGACCACGTGCGCGTCCCAACAACACGGGACCTCAACTCTAAACAAGTAGTTCTTCAAGGACAGGCGAAGCGTGCGGTCGCTTGTTTGACAAAATATGATCAGGTATGAGTATGACTAACATTGTATTCATAATCTAGACCAAAAAAAAGTGATTACTTTTTGCTTATTTTTCATAAAATTCCCTGAAGGTAAGGCGGTTAATTCGAAAAAAATGCATGTCAAAATTTTTGACAAAAAGTCTCCAAATTTTTTTTTTTATTTGAAATTTCTCAATTAGTAATTCCTTAACTCATAATTTGAAATTCGCTAATTCGTTATTTGATAATACATAATATGAAATTTGTTTATACGAAATTCGTTAATTGATCATTCGTAATTCGTTAATTCATAATTTGTTAATTCGAAATTCGTTAATTCCTAATTTGAAATTAATTTTGGTTCGCGCACAAAAATTTGATTTGTGCGAAAATATATCATATAATTTAGTAAATATGAAACTGACCGGCCGTGGAGGTAACACGCAGGGTAAAATTTTGATTTACGTAGTTATACATTATCCTAATTCAGATTATTTCTTAAATATGAATCTGACAGGCCATACTGGAAATCGTATTTGGCCATGATTTTTTTTCGATTTGTATGGAAATATGGTGTGAATTTGTTTTTCTCTTTAAAATTTCGAATTAAATTATTAATTATATGGTGAAACTCACCTTGTACGGTTTTTCAAGGATATCCTAAAAAAATCTTGTGGGAAAACTTTATTTGCGGGTTTCAAAATAGCCATATTTTAATTTCAGTTTTCAAGGGAACCAAGGCACAAGGTTTTACCGTGAAAAACTTAATATTTTTAAAGAATGAAGATGTGTAAATATGTTTCATTTCCTTATTAAAATCATGTATTGAAATCTATTTATAACATGCAACAAGGACAGGCGCAGTTATGTTACAATTATTACTCTTGAACGTACGCCAAGAGACAGTCATTAAATGTATGTGCCCATTAATATTCAATGGCACTGTGTGTTTTTATAACAAGCAACAATACAATAGAATAGGTAAAAGGTTGACAGAAATATCGAGAGAATGGAAATTACAGACAGACAAACAAACAATCATCTACAAAATTTAATTTCATCAGTGGCAGCTCGTGGTTGATTGAAAAAATCCAAATTTTTTGTTGTAGCCGAAATAATTTTTTTTTTCTTTAAAAACATGAAGATCTTTCAGCAAACCGGAGCAGCGCACCACCAAATCCTAATACAAAAACCAAGTTTTGAAAGTAAATAAATATCATTTACGACTACAACATGAATAATCCAGTTTTTTTTCAATCTGGGTATTCAAATTAGTAAAGCCAAATTTATAGTGATATGTTATGAAGGCCATTTCTTATGGTACATATGCATATTTATTTAAAATCTCAATGGTGAATTGATTGATTCGTGTCCTACCTGCTCCACAGCATTCTTATGGCACTCGAGATAGCTCTCAAGGCTGAGGAAGGGGGAGGGCGGGGTGGAGAGGGGCTGGTCAGGCTCAGGGGTCACAGACCCTGATCTAGAGCTCATCTTCCAGTCATCTGAAATGGTAATAAATCAAAATATTGCTAGGGTTATACAAGTTATCTGGATTTTCACCCCGTGTGGTGGAAAGGCTGGGTAACATGAATTGGAACTACGCAGTCATTGGCGGGTAGATCTCCTGATCTCCGACCCCTTGGTGATATTCATTCAATATGCACTTGGTCATAGTACAAACAAATATATGAATGAAATGTTAGGGCTCTATTGAAACCCGAGTAAATCTGGCTTCCAAAATGCTGGGTGTGTAGGGCTAGCATATTCTTCAATAGCTAGTCGCTAATGAAGAATCTGACTATGAAGGTGCTCACTATCCGATTGATATTGGTAGCTCATGGACACAACTTTAAAATACTCGATTAACCTGCTTGACTGTGCAAAGAAAGGGGGTCGGTCTGATTGACAATTTGTTGATAATAGATTGGTTATCATCTGTTAATGCACAGACAAACAGTAGCGAGTCTGTTTTACAGTATTATAATGAAGGCTGCTCGGAAGAATAAGTAACATTGATCCCTTGCTCACCGGAGCACCAGCAAGAAACTTGGTGGACGAGAGCAAAACACCTGTTAACAGTATGAGAACGAGTTTTCCAATTTAGTAAAGAGTAGATATAAATAAAAAAAACCTTACCATGTCCAGGAAGAGCATTCTTGTGATTGGCAGACTCGTCATCTTCCTCAGAGCCCAGCCCCAGCTGCAAGAAAGGGGGCGCCATCCCACCACCGCCCGCTCCCTTCAGCAGCATTGCTATTCTGTAATCAATACAAAAAATGTTGATTAAATAAATGAAGTAAGCGTTGTTTTTTATGAGATTGGAATATAATATTATTATCTATCTGCACAAGGTCCAGAAAAATAACACATTTTTTTTACACCTCATAAGAGCGTCCCTGTCTGTAAGGTGTAAAGACAGGGGAACTATACCACCACCGAGCTGGGCAGCGTTCTAAGGGACTACTGCCTTTTCAGCCATAACTTTACAGAGTCGAAGATACTCTTAGTATCGCCCAGGTGAAAGACCACCATTCAGAATTGAAACGTTGCTTGAAATGGCTTTTAGCCGTGTTTGGTGACCAGATCTGAATAGCCAGGTTTTTCCCGACCTTCCTCTTCTCCTTCCCCTCCCCAATACCTTCAGCCTCACAACATTCCCCAATTGGGAATGCCATAGTCTCACTGGCTCGTGACGGTTGGGAGCAGTTGGGACTCTTGTGCAGTATTCTTATAAAAAAACTGTATTTAGGAATCTTTTTAAAGACTGTCTTGAAGTTGTGATCTAAGGAAACCACAAAGTAGCCTGGCTGGTAACGGCATACAGCTGATAGCTCCGTTATAACTTCTGCCTCTTTCTCGTAAAGGATACATGTGACAGAGGGAGGTTACAAAGAATATTGTTTTTGAGGTTTAATGTAATTTAAGAATAAAAGTAGACTGAGTGCCGTAAAAATGAGATCTTATGCGGTAAAACTTTGTATGACCTTATTAAAAATGAAGAGATCCGGAAAGAATATAAATATATACATTTTTTTTTCTTTTTTAAAAAGAAAGACAAATATTCCCGGATTACAAATAAATAACCTGACAATATTTGAAAATGTCCTACTACCATCACAGAAAGTAAATGATATTGCTGCTTGTGTCGCGATGGAGGACTTAACCAGCCGAGGAATTAAACTCTCGACGCCTGGGTGGGATCCAGACATGATGCTCAGCCACTGGCCGGTCATCACTTGCCTGACTAAAACCTCATGAGCGATGTTCTATGGAGTTATGACATTTGCATGTATTTTTCTGGTTAGATTTACTAGTAGTAAACTGTCATATTTACATTTATTTGATTACAATGTATATAAAAATATTATTAGTAGGTTTCATTTCTAAATATTTAACATTTAGCATTTACTATTATATTACATTACAATATTATAAATAGGTTTTATTTCTAACATTGGCCGAGGAATTGAACTTATCAAGGTGGGACCCAGACGCGATACCAACTCAGCCACTGACCGGTCAGTGCAATGCTAATGCAAGCGTAATGGTTAAGAAAGGGACTCTTAGATGGTTTGGGCATGTAGAGCGGATGAACGAAGAAAGGACTGTAAGAAGAATATATGACACAGAAGTTAATGGTAGAAGAAGTCAGGGACACCCGGGGAAGACATGGCACACTCAAGTGAATCAAATATTTGAGTTGGATCATGTCAAGAGTCAGAATAATAGAAGAGTATGTATGTGACGATATATAAATGTGAATAAAACAAATAATTGTGTGCTGTGACAGAGTTGTGTGGCGGCCCATCCTCTCTGGAAATGGCATTATGTTTAGTTTAGTTTAGTTAAGTTTAGTTTAGAGTTTTAAAGTACCTGGTGTCAAGATCCACATTCTTAGCAACTTCAGCCGCAGAGGTTTCCGCTTTCACCGGAGTGGTGCTTTCTACCTTGACTTCTTTGGTTTCCACAGGAACCACGGGGGGATCTTTTGCCTTTTTAGATTTTGGGGATGCGTCCTGAAATTACCAATAAAGAATATTATTTTTAGTCCAACAAACTAATACATACGACATAGTGCGGGAATGACCAAAAAATACAAAAATTTGAGTAAATGGTTAATTTTACCGATGTATTTATAATGAATAATACAAAACATGGTGAACTTATGATGTTTGAATACAAAAAAAGCAGACCCATGAAAAATATGATGAAACTCTGGCAGCCAATGAAGGTAGACAGATTCCTTTATAAGAAGCAAAGAATACAATACTTATCACAATTAATGAAATTCTATCGCTCTAGTTGACAGATACACCTCCTATTAATAATTCCTCTAGGTAGAATCATGTTAGCGGGCAGATGCGATATCGAGATGTTTATCTATCGCCAACAAAGTGTTGTCATCTAATGTCACGGTGACTTTTGCGGGTACTGATTTAATCCAGGATTAACAAATTGTGTGGGGAGTATTTAAGAATTCATGCTAGATTTGAACACACTCGACATGAAGGGCATAACAAATGCCGTAATTGGACCGTAAGTGCGTATACAAAAATTTGGTTTCAAATACTAAATGTATTTTCCTCATACCAGGTCGTAATAGATAGACAAAAAAATTTTAAATTCGCTCTTTGTTTTGCACCCAAGTGAAATGTTAAATACTTACTCTGGATTTATTTTTCTTTGACTTTTCATCCTTAGCCTTCTTGCTCGGTTTGGGTTCTTTGGGCTCGGCGCAGGGGGGCTCTTTGGGCTCCTTGGGGGTGTGCGGCGGGGGCGCGGGGGGCGGGGCGGGCGTGGGGGGCGCCGAGGGGGTTCCCCAAGACTGCGGGGTGCCACCCTGGCTGGCCGGGGGCGCATGCAGGCTCTGCCGAGCAAGCAACCGGGGATAGGTTAGTAGTCGGGACGGGTCAGTTAGAACGAGGTGTTAGGACAGGCAGATACGGCGGAGTTGTTTAAACACGAAAAAGACAAAACCGAATAACATTTATGTAAACCCTCTTAAAAGCATACTCACTGAAGAGATACACTGATAGAAGCGAGTTGTGGGCGTGCCCGTGTTCTTGAAGCAAACCTGTCCTTACTTCTGGTGAAATTGATCCAACTATTTCAAATATCGAAATTCTTTCTTGAACAGATAATCAATTTTATCGGCCTATCTGAGGACTAGGAGTCAAAAGGCCTTAGGTAAATTGGCAACTAGGGCCTTCTAGGGATTATCCGTTCATTGTTCATTGTGTATACTGCTAATAACTTTAACCACTGCTTAAGGTCTATTTACATCTACCGGCACCGTGCATGCCAGACACGGTACAGACGCGAGTATTCACATTACACTGTGCAGCACAGTACAGGCGTGAATACAGCTGTCAATTGAGCTTAAGCATTCGCAACATGTTTGAGGATTTAATAAGCCTATTCCCATATTTATAACCTGTATTCCCTGACCAATTCAATCATGGTTTTAGCAATATCTGTGTCTATTGACGCCAACAGCGATGCAAAGATGGAGGTGTGAACGGTACATGTTCGTCCTAACTGCGCAGGCGCAGACATCACCAGCAGCCACCAAAATATTCTAGCCTACAATCTCGGCCGGTGCAGACCCGTGCAAGCGCGGATACATTACGCTTATGTGTTCATAGATGAGTTAAGTAACTAATGTTATTGTGTCTGCACTATTCTGCTCTGCGCGGTACTGGGAGATGTAAATGGAACTTTATTTCTCACAAACGACGTGCATGTGTAACAGAAAGAGAGAGTACAGTGGAGCTTATTTTATTGATAAAAGGGTTAACATAAATTCGTTTATGATAAGTTTGAATTGGGGTCTATATTTTGTGATTTTGCTTATGACCATAGAATCTTTTGAAGATGTTTGATTTCACAACAGGCGGTCCCGAATCAAAAATACACATCACAAACAGTCAGTTAGAATCTTTACAAGGAGGACGAGGTGTTAGATTATTGTTAAATACATTCTGTAGGATAAAAATAAGTCACTTATGATTTATGATGACTGAATGGTTGCACACAGATACAATCAAGGTTTAATAATTAGTAGGACCAATAAAAAATAATGAAATGACCCACAATATTGATGCGAGTGAGTGATATTAACCCACAGTTTGCTTCTAGTTGGTTTAACTCCGTTGCATGAGACAGATGAGATCTGACAACATGGTAAAAACTGCATGCAGTGAAATGTCACCAAAAAGCATAACTTATCACAGAGAAGTGAATAAACCAACTACAACACTAGTTTCTTAATATAATTAATGTCAGAAAGGGACATTTGAACGCTTTCCGAGACCCCATTAAAATAAGGAAAAACGAAAAACCTAAACATTCAGATTAACAATACCCAAACAGTCGAAAAATTCAGACGGTAAAGAGGTGGAACCAGATGATAATTATCGGAAAATGAGTTTATCATTATAATTAATTTGGCAAAGAGCATGTAATGCTTTAATAGACCCTAGCAAAACAAGGAAAAGCGAAAAACCCAAAACAAATACATATGTACATAAATAAAATACACAAAAATATAACAAAAGTCGAAAAAAATCAGATGGTAATGTTATTGCATAGCAAGTTTCTGCTTATAAGCAATGGTAGAAAGGAATAATTTAATTTAACGCTTTCCAAGACTCCAGCAAAACATGAAAAAGCAAAAAAAAACCCAATACGTACAGATAAACACAAAAAAATATATTAAAAAAACATTAAGAAAATAAAATGGGGGGCACCAGATGTTATTGTGGATAGGGGGCTGTTTGAATGGGCTGTTACCTCATGAGACTTGTGCCAGTCGGAGGGGGGGTGGTGGGGCCAGGGGTTCCCTGAGGGTGTGTGCGACCAGTGAGCGCTCCCGGATTGGTGATAGCTCCGGTTGTAGCCACTGTAGCTGTGGAATAAGACACAAAGTTGTTAGTTTTGTAACATTTTTCCATGAACCAATTTCGTCATGTGAGTCAAAGAATATGCCAGAATAAGAAAAATCTTCAGATCAACTGAAAAATGAACCTAAAAATATGTTTTACAGTGGCATCCCGCTTGCACATACGCAAGTGAGGCTGTGCGATGGAGCTAGAAAGAGTGAAAATCACCGCATGATATTGCAGTTTATAAAAGGTACGCAATGCTGAACTTACGACCAAAACAGTGAAAAGCGAGAGCTTTTTAAACCAAAAATTTGATTTAAAAATTGATATCCCAGTTTAATTATTCCCATTCAAACATTAATTTCATCAATGCAATAAAATTCTTCAAATAAAAACATTTTATGTACCTACATTATTTTCCTGGTAGCTCAATTAGTTAAGTGGTTTACTAAAAAGTTATTGCTTCTGTCATTTTTTTATTGGTAATGTATAATAAAATGGAAATAAATGGGATTAAATCACAAACCTTTTTATTGTGTATATTATTTGGCGCATTAAAATTATCATACAACTAAAATATGCACTAATATTAAACTAGTCTGCTAGATTTCATTGAATTATTGGATACCATAGAGAAAAACAGAAATTCAAACAGCAGCAATAAGGGACTCCAGATTTTTTAAATTTATTAGCCATTTTGACCTAACTTCAATACCAATATTTTAAAAGTTAGTCTTCATAGTTAAAATTTTTAAAGCCCCGTCAAAATGCATGAAATCTATGGCGTGTAAGATGTGACGTCTCA
Organism: Halesus radiatus; assembly: GCA_022606495.2. NCBI lineage: Eukaryota > Metazoa > Arthropoda > Insecta > Trichoptera > Limnephilidae > Halesus > Halesus radiatus. The sequence continues at coordinate 88,546 of JAHDVE020001869.1, read as the reverse complement.
ATGGAATGGATTTTGTCATTTGACAGAATTTGAATTTTGTATGCAAAAATTCGAGAATTTATTTTTATTTTTAAAGCTTTTAATTGAAGAACACATTGTAAACTGTTAACATCTCTTCACATTTGTTTTTGCAGTGTGCCAAAGGGTAAAAATGCAATCATTGCTGAATTCGATTGAATTTGTCCGTATTCTGAATATCCCAATCCATGTTTTTGAGATTAATGTCAAAACAACGATGAGCTTAACCATACATAATTTTATATTATAGTAAACCATAACTAAACATAAGTAATAAAATTATTTACCTATTTAGAAACTTTAACTGCAAGAATAATAGTAATATTTATAATACATATTATAATTTCCGTATTGATAATTGGTTTGGTTAGCGGTTTGCCCACGAATATATCCATATCCGACATTAATAATATTATTTTTAATATTTAACAATTATGGAGCAGTCGCCCTTATTATGTTAATATTTCGCCAAAAAAGATACATATTTATCAAAACAAAATCAATAAATAAAAATGTCCATACAGAAACCAGAATTAATTAATATAAGCTTGTCGTCAGAATCCGTCAATCCAATGATGCCAACTGAATAGGGCATTGTGATTTGTTGGTATTTTTATTTTTTAAATAACGATCCACTAATTCTACCTATATATATATATATAAAACTGATATATTCAGAATCGGCGTTTGTTGGTACATACGAGATGTGTTCAAAAGAAAACGTGAATTTTGAATTTTTTCGAAAAGTATTTATTTATTCATCAATATCCATTTTCTCCCCTTCAAAGTAATCCCCCTCAGATATAATGCACTAATGCTAGCGCTTCTTCCAATCCTCGAAGCAGTTCTGGAATGCGCCTTTCAGTATGGCCATCAGCTCGTTCTTCGATTCTGACTTTATCTCGTCAATTGTGGCAAAACGCTTTCCTTTCATTGGTCTCTTCAGTTTCGGGAATAGGAAAAAGTCGCAGGGAGCCAAATCTGGTGAATACGGTGGTTGAGGCATGATTACGGTGTTTTTTTTGGCCAAATAAGTACGACCTGTTGGCAAGAACTCATGAGGCACCACGCCATTGTAATCGAAGAAAACAGTGAGCAAAGCCTTCACATTTGATCGAACTTGGCGTGCTTTTTTAGGTCTTGGCTCTTCTGGCCGTTTCCATTGAGATGATTGGGCCTTGGTTTCGACGTCATAACCACCCATGTTTCATCACCAGTTATGACCCTTTTGAGCAAATCTGGATCGTCGTTGATGTCATTCAACAACTCCTGAGTGATACTAATGCGACGTTACTTTTGCTCAAAATTTAGCAATTTCGGAACAAACTTCGCTGCCACAGGTTTCATGCCCAAAACATCCGAGAAAATTGCTTGGCATGATCCGATTGATATGTCAATATCCTCTGCAACTTCCCTAATAGTGATTCGATGATTTTCCAAAACCATTTTCTTCACTGTTTCAATGTTTTCTTCGTTTGTTGACGTGGTTGCAACTCCAGAACGCTCATCGTCATTAACATCTTCTTGGCCTTCTGTAAAGCGCTTGTACCACTTATAAACACTTTTTTGAGACAAAGTAGACTCGCCGAATGCCACAGTCAACATTTTAAGTGGGTTGGAGCACTTTATTCCATTTTTAACGCAAAAATTTAATACATTTTTTTTCAAAGTAAAAAATCGAAGAACAAACAAAAACGTGACTATCCTTTCCAGTTGTCAAAAACAAACCACTAATCCAAAATGGCTGATAATGCTAACATATGATAAACATATGTGTACCAACATAACAAAAAAAATTCGATAATCGAATATACACAGCCTGCGAAAATTCACCTTTTCTTTTGAACACACCTCGTATATGAATATATTATTTGCCATAACATCTTTCACTGGAGTTCCTTACCTTATTCCAGTTTAAATTTAAATGTTGCCGTAAGTATAATACTAACATTTTTTGGATAAAAAAATATTATATTGTGGTGTGTACTTACCCCTGTGACGATGAATAGTAGGGATCAAAGGGAGGGGGAGTAGGTCCAGCAGTGCCGGCATACCCCTCAGAAGATTTTACAGAAGAACTGTATCCCGGGTCTTGGGCAGAGACTGACAGAACATCAGAACTGCGGGAGTTGTGTCGACTGTGCCTGGAAAACCCACAATTTAATAATGATTACTTAATAACTGATTACTCAAATATTAAAAATAAGTTAACCCAGGTGAGTTTCTACATTCAAATGAATAGGCCAAAAAGAGTAATTACCTGTCTCTGTCCCTGTCCCTGTCTCTGTCTCTATCCCCTCTTTCTCGGTCTCGGCGGCAATGCTTTGAGTGTGCTTTCCCTCTATCGTGTTTTCTAATCCTATCTCTATGGGAGTCTCGCTCTTCGTCGGACCATCTTGATGAACTATTTCCATCTCTTTCATCTAGATCTCGATCTCTGTGGTGCGAGTGGGAATCCTTACTGTGCCGTGAACTAGGGTATGAGTATTCTTTTTCATGTGATTTTGAATCGTGTTCTGATCTGGAGTCTAATCTAGATTGTTCCAATCTGGATAGTTCTGACCGGGACTCTGACCTGGAGAGATCAGATCGAGATTGTTCTGACCTGGATAGATCCAGTCTAGATTGTTCCGATCTGGATAGTTCTGACCGGGACTCTGACCTGGAGAGATCAGATCGAGATTGTTCTGACCTGGATAGATCCAGTCTAGATTGTTCCGATCTGGATAGTTCTGACCGGGACTCTGACCTGGAGAGATCAGATCGAGATTGTTCTGACCTGGATAGATCCAGTCTAGATTGTTCCGACCTGGATAGTTCTGACCGGGACTCTAATCTGGAGAGATCAGATCTGGATAGTTCTGCCCGGGACTCTAATCTGGAGAGATCAGATCGGGATAGTTCCAACCTGGATAAATCCAGTCTAGATTGTTCTGATCTGGATAGATCAGATCTTGACAACTCTAATCTAGATTGTTCCAATCTGGATAAATCTAATCTTGAAAGTTCTAATCTAGATTGTTCCGATCTGGATAGATCTGATCTTGACAGCTCTAATCTAGATTGTTCTGATCTTGACAGCTCTAATCTAGATTGTTCTGATCTTGACAGCTCTAATCTAGATTGTTCTGATCTTGACAGCTCTAATCTAGATTGTTCTGATCTTGACAGCTCTAATCTAGATTGTTCTGATCTTGACAGCTCTAATCTAGATTGTTCCGCCCTAGAAAGATCTAATCGAGACTGTTCCAATCTGGAGAGTTCCGATCTGGATTGATCCAATCTTGGTTCCAATCTAGTTTGTTCTAATCTTGACGGAGTGGGCGGTTCGACTTTAGTAATAGACGAGTGTCTAGAACTTTCATCTATGGAGAGAGACGCCATGCAGGAAGCGGGTAGTGTTGCCGACGGAGGGGGCGGAGGTTTCTTTTCCACAGTGAAATTTTCAAACATTGCCTTGACTTGCTCTCCGAAGGGATCAAGAGTTACTTTCAGCACCTTAAAAAAAATTGCAGTATGAATAATTTACAAAATACAACAATTTAATTAAGTAAAATGCGTATTTTTTAAAATACAGTGTGTAACATTTAACTAAAAAAATTCCATCGTAGTTGTGAACTGTGTAAGCAAATACACCATATTAAGCAAATTAATGATTACACAACATAAGCAAATTAATGATTACACAACATACATTTCAAAAAATTGTTAAATTAACCTTTTTTAAAAAGTAAGATATACACTATTAAATAATACAATAATTGAAACAGTTAATCACTGAATAAAAATAATAAATTATAATCCACTTGAAAAATGCCAGACATCTTTCAATAGAAAAAAAAATGTAAGCTCACCTTTCCCATGACAGATTTTCCGTGGAACTTTTCAACACAAATTTTGGCAGCCTTCACTTCTTCAAATACGATCCTGGAGAAGCCGAGATGTTTGTTGGTTACGGGATGGTAGAATATGTTCAATTCCTCGTAAGCACCGAGCTTGGATATCATATCGCTGAGGAAGGCACGGTCAATGTTGTCATTCAAATTGCTGATAGCCACTTCCAACTGTGGCGGATCCCCCACATAGTTGTGATCTATCCGAAATCTGTTCAAATAAAGAAAAAAAACATTAAAAAAATCTTAAACATGGGAATATTTTTTATTTGTTTTAAAGTTCTAATCATCACATGACACCTACCTACAATAAATCATTTAAATTTACTATTACATAAAAGTATTCCGTTTGTTAGCGAAATTACTGAAAAATTCTAATTCAAGGTCAACGTTTTGGCAAAAACATTAACAGACTTTATAAAGAAAATATTTACGTGAAATGCTAGAAAAATTTTACCACTATAATAGTTTGTTATTAGATTCTTATCATAATAATTTATGCAAATGTCACTCAATTCAAATTTCCCACCAATATGAAACAATCAACAATGCTGATATTGGCAGACCTGAGTATCATTCCATAAAAAAAAACAATTGAATCATTTACTGTAATGAAATCATTTTTTGACATTAATTCCTACTTTTTTCAATTAATTGCAACTAATAATCATAACAAATTAGTTTTCAGGTGTCAGCTTATGCAAACAAAATTTGTGTTGACATGAGTATTTGACACCTAAGGTTTGACATTTGTTGACATTTTGTAATAAATAGTTTGAAATAGCTGAATTTGGAGACTTCATGTTTATATTGATTGTGTGCAATATGCTTCAATTAGACTGAATGGAATTCTCAAGAGTAATGTGAGATATTTGTATGTTTGGGTGATATACGACAAGCCATGTTTGTAGTACATGAAAAGAATACAAATTAATGTTTATACCTAGGCACCGCAAGATCCAGTGGTTCCATGCGAGTCCTGATCCTGGTGATCGCCAGTTGTGATCTGGGGTCCCTACAGAGGATAGGAGGGTACGTTGGATCGTTAGGAATGGATCCATCATAGCGATAGATCTTCTGAGACCCTTTGGAAAATGTTGGATCTACAATTAGTTTATAGTTCCTGGGTGCCTTCGATGGAGGAGGAGGATTATGATTCATGTACTTGTGATCCATTGCACCATTCATTCTGCAACACAAAATACAATAAACATTAATGTTGATAACCTCAAAATTTTATAATTTTGAAAATATATCGCAAGACTGGCCACATGCTGACAAAAGTGTGGCTTACGATTTTCCAGGATCATTCCCTCCAAAATAATTGACATCTGGAGCTGGAAATAGAGTGGAATGACAAACCTTTAACAATTTTTTGATGTCAAAAGAAGAGAGTGATTTGTCGCAATTGTGATCTATACATTTCGCGAGCAAACTTATGAAGTACCATCGTATTATAGGTAAAAACAAAAATTAAAGCAATATTTACACTGGCTACAATCAAAAATGAACCCTTATGGGCCTTTAATAAAGAAATATTGTAAAATGCTAAACGAAAGCCCTCTCCATGGTGACGGATAGCTCACTAACCTCCATTTGTCAGTCGCGAGTCGCGATGTCTAACGTTAAAGGGAAGTTTTTTAATTTTTAATCGTGGAAAAAAATATCCACGATAGTTTTAAGCTTTCCCCAGAGTTCAGAAACGATCAAATATAATTTTATGTTATTTATTTGCCATTGTTATTGTGAAATATGAATGCCTATCTTGACTCGGATTGATGGCATTGGCCAATCGGCGAGCTCCCCACCCCCACTAGTGCCAGTAGCGTTGTCCTTGTTTATCCACAGTTCGAGTTTTTCTCAAGTTGGCGGCGCTCGTTTCTAATTTGTCTGATTCTGTGTGGCTTACTCCTAGTTGCGTCATCGATCACAAGTTTTTCAAAAAATCAGGTAACAGGCATTTATTGTGATGTAAAACTATATATGGATGGATTGGATTATCTATGTTGTACCCATTACACACATTTATAGTTCCCGACATGTAGAATAAATCAACATATTCGTCCTTTCCAGGTGCCATGGCTGACAAGAAAATGACCTTTTTTCCTGTTGTGAAGGCCCAGGAAGAGCCTGAACTTGTGGATCCTCAGGCAGCCTTAAGGGTGAGTTCCATGGTCAATTATTCGAGCTCCAAGCAACAAATGAATAGGCTAGATTACCAAATAAATTTATGGATATTCTACAATACAACATAACCTATTTTATCTTAGAATTCATTATTTTTTAATTATGTAAATCGTACTTTGAAATGACTAGTACGGTAATTTCGTATAATATGGATAATAAACTAATGATTAGTGTTGATCCCGATCCGCTGTCATTATTTGACAACTTTTGGAGTACTAATATGTTGACTTTTATTTATCTATGTTCCTTACCCGTAAAATAATTTTTGTAATAACCATTAAAGTTGATAAACAACATTACAACACATAGGTGTTATTAAATGAAAAATCCATGTTAAAATATTTCGTGGTATGGTAATCGAAGCTGCAACCTCTGAGCCCAATGTGAAATACGTAGAACACTGTCGTGTATTGTCCTTATAAAATAACTTGTAGTTTGAAATCGAACTGATACAATTTCACCAGAAGTATGGCAAAATGGAGCTTACTTGGGGCACACGGATACGCCCACAACACACCTCTATCGGTTTATGTCTTCAGTGGCTCTGGATGTGTGAATGTACCGCTTTTATGCCTCCCCTTGAAAGAGAATTGTAAGACTTTTTAGGTCCCCGAGACTGGTGAGCTGGACATGTAGAAAGGTTGCCAGTCGACAGGACACCATAATTTATGAGTGTGTGGGTGCCTCAGTGGAAGCCAACACTGCCCAGAGGCAGGCCGAGAAAAAGGATTTTAGCAGTGGAAGGACTGGAGGCGAATGGACCGAGGCGAGGAGCCGCAGGAGAGCATTTGTGGAGGAGACCAAATCTCACCTTATGTAGCACCACGGTGATGATCCTTTCACGGTACAAATTAGGTGCATATATTTATTGATGTTATTTATTTTGCAGGAAAAGTGCTCCCAGGAGAAGCATGCCCAGGGTCTGTACTCCAAGCTGCAGACTTGCAACGAGCGGGTTCTATCCCGCTCGAAGACCGCCGAGACCTGCACCGAGGAGCTGTTCGACTACCTGCACGTGTTAGACCACTGCGTCACCGAGAAACTTTGGTCCAAGCTGAAGTAAAACAATCCAAAACCGCTATTGAATTATTTATCTACCATCCACAAGCAGCAGTTATGTTAATTTATGGAAAAACTACACAAATTTGTGCACTAATATTTGTTAATTATGTATATAGAAAAAACAATTAAACAAAATTGTTGAAAGAAATTGTTATTTTTAATTCTATATTTTTAATTCTATATTTTTAATTCTATATTTTTAAATTTAATATTTATTTGAACACTTCACAATAGTCCCAACTTTCTGAATCCAATGGGGAGGGGAAGGATATGGTGAAGAGAAAGTACCTGGATATTCAGATCTGGTCACCAAACATGGCTAATGCCATTTAAAGCAATATTTCTATTCTGAATGGTGATTTTTCACCAGGATGATAGTCGAGTGTTGTAGCAGTCTGAACATGCTGGAATTATACTATAGAGTAGGCCATAAGGTTTCGCACTTATGAAAACTCAATAAAAAGGAAACTACAAGTCGTATGAAAATGAATGTATATTTTTATTCAAGTAGATAAATAGGAATTTTATTTCTTAAAAATAATGTCATCTAAATGTCCATCATTGCGCCGCTGGCATTCCTTGAATCTGACACCAAGATGTTTAAAAACTCTGACATATATTGCGCAGAATATCGGCAATCTTGAAGAATATTCATCGTAAGTTGGGGTATTGTGGTCGGTTTATTAATGTTAACCCGATTTTTGAGATAACCCTGTCATGTTTGGGCTGCGGGGGAGCTATGGGATGTCACCTCTTGAAATCAGTTTTTCGGGAAACATTTCTTTCATCACCAATATATTCCCATTGGATATATGGCAGGTTGCATCATCTTGCTGCATCCAAGTTCTGGTGTTGCCAGGGAATTGTTATAACTTTTGTAGGAGATATTCTTCCAAAATCTTGATTTATTCTGCAGAATTAATATTGACAGATTTTCCACGTGAGTCTTCAAAGAAGCATGGTCCGCTTATGCCACTTAATGATATAGTCACCTAAACCATCACTTTTGGAGAACGAAGAGCTGTTTGGTGTTTTATTTTAGGGTTTTCCTTACTCCAATACCAACACTTTTATTTATTAACATGCCCGTTCAAGTAGAGAATGGGCCTCGTCTGAAAACAGTACGTTATGAAACTGGGGAACCTTTCAAACATTGTGTCAACAAATATTTTCTTTAAAATCAAATCATTTGATTTTAATTCCTGCACCAATTGGATCTTATAAGGGTGTGATTGTAAATCTATTTACAATCCGGCTATACTTCTCCATTTTTCATCATCCTGTTCCATTCTTCTTTTGTGCAGTTCGTCCACCTCCAAGTTGCTTCACTCACTTGGTCATGATTTTCAGTATCCCGTCATTTGGCATTCCTTCCATAGCGCATGTCCGGCCCATCGCATTCTTCGGGACCTACAGAATCTTATTTTGGTTTAACGCCGAATCAGATTCTTGAGTTTTTTTCTGTAATAATGAACTCCAGTCCAATTTTTTTTTATCTATAATGCCGTTCAAACTTAAAAACCGCTATGTTTAATTTTTTTTTCTAAGGTTAGTTTACATATTAAAAATAATTTTCAAAGTTTCAATTTTTCAAAGTCCTCTAAAACGCTCCAAATCTATGGCCGGTCCATATTTATCAGTTTTGAGGTTAGAATGTCAAATGTCAAAACAAGGATGAGCTTTACCATTCATAATTTTATATTCTATTCATGGTAAACCATAACTTAACATAAGTAATTAAATTGTGTCCTACGACTCGCCGCCTTTTAATTGATTAATAATATTGTGTTTAGTTTATTAATTGATTAAATTGTATTGTGTCTAGAATTAATTAATTGTATACATTATCGACACTTGCACGGGGCCGGGACCAGCAAGAAATAAACAGTTGAATTGCCTAACTGGTCCAGGCTCCACTAGCCAAACATTTTGTGCAACCTGTGAAACATATTGTTCAAGTGGCGGGATGTGCCCGCTACGGCTGATCTTAGAATGACAAATAAATCGAGAGACAATGTGGTGCGAGGGAGATAGGTGTTGTCGGATAAACTTTCGCGGCTCTACTCGAAACAGTGGGGTGCCACTAGCATCTCGAAAAAGCAGCTTTGCGCTCGCTTGGTTGGTGGTATAAATAGAGGCCGAAAACAGCAATTCCTCAGTCAGCCAGCAACGCTCGAACTGACAACACTTCTGCTCCCTCAACCGCTCTACTCCTACCTACCGACTTGCCTTCTTCTTTACTCTGACCACCGCTGAACCTGGACCCCCTCGGACTACCACCACTCACTGGACTCAGACCCTCGCATCACCACGGATAAGGCCCGCAGAACATCATTCTAATTTGTGCAAAAGGACTGCAAAAATTGGAAATTTTGCACAAAAGCGCATATTGTGCAAAGGGATTTATGACCAAATAAGTTTTGCACAAAAGGGAGTTTTTGTGCAGATTAACAAGAGTCGTGAAAGTCGGTATCGTTCCTCCGTGCAGAGGGAACGATAGGTTGTGTTTCCCCTCCCTCCAGCCCTCTCCGCAGATCGGGATAAGCTGCTCCTAGAGTTCGCCTTTGTGTCACACGTCTGACACAAAAATGATGTACCTTTTAGAAACTTTAACTCAAAGAATAATAATACTGTATTGAGCATTAACATTATCATAATATCCGTATTGATAATTGGTTTGCTCATGAATACTAATTAATTTAATATATTAAATTAATAAATTACTTAATTTATTTAATTAACAATAGTTTTTTTTTATATTGATCAACAATTAATTATAGAGCTTAAAGTCACCTAAATTATGTTTAAATATAGCCAAAACTAAAAAAAAATGCATATTTAAAATACAAAAAAAAATCGAAAAATAAAAATGTCCATACTAATCCAAAAACAGAATGAACATGTGACGTCAGATGTTCCAAATGCAATGGTACCAACATAACAAGGTGTTTTGATTTTTTATTCACTTTTAAATAACAATTTATAAATTCTACGTATAATTATATATAATAAAAATGATATTTTCAGAATCGGCATTTGCTGATCTATATAAATGTATATTTTTAAAGCCATTATATTTTTCACTGCAGTTCCTTACTCAAGGAGGATAGGGGTTTGTTTTTTTGAAATCTCATTCAGAGAGTGACCTTCTTATTTTGAAGGTAAAGTGTGCCAATCATTTGGTTTTAATTATTGCACCAATTGGATCTTGTAGGGATGTGATTATTTTTATTTTTATACATATATATGAACATTTGTTATCGGCTGACGTATTGCCCATCTTACTAAGTGTGAAACGCCCGTGTTGAGATGGCAATTTACAGGGGTGGTTGTTCAGCTAGGATATTTAGATGACAAATAGATTACATTTTAATAAAAAAAATTCATGAGTATTTCTAATTTAAAGCGATACAAGAATTTAGAAGCCGATAGGCTTATTGGAGGTGATCAATGATCTTACTTTTAAAGGAACTTTTATTTTGTGTATTTCTGATGTCACTAGGTAGGGAATTGAATAGCTTAATAGCATTGTATTTGCCAACTTATAACTTCTTTGCCCATAAAAGGTTTTACAAACTGGGATATTGAAAGATTTTACATGTGATTGTCTTAGGGCTCTTGTGCTTGTTCTTTCTTCAAACATATGGATATTTTTAAATTGATCACCAGGATGTTTTTTGAATATATTTTTTTCAAGTTGGGAACATTTAGTTTCTTTAATAAAATCAGTAGTCGTCCTCAATGGAGCTTTAAGAATAATCTTCAGGAATAGTTTCTGGATATTTGCTAAAGGCTCCAGGCAAGTATTTGTGGTACTACCCCAACTGATAACACCATATTAGAGATATGATTGTACAAGAGCACAGTAAACTTATATTATTTATAGATATTATATTATATACGCCCTATATGGGCTTTTACATATTTAGTTACTTATAATAGTCACACATGTGCAAAACACATTACAGTAACTGCACCAAAAACTAAAAATACACAGTAACAGAAAAAATAATAAATAACTAGTGCAATATCCATCAAGTCTATACTGACATTGATAATAAATAAGTAAATAATGTAAAAAGTTGTAGTTAACAATAATTTATAAACCAGGCAGAAACAAATCACTCATCCTTCTTTTGAAATTTGCCAAGTTTAGATTATTGTCAAATACATCCATATCATTTAACTATTTGTTACCAAGACTGTAAGCGTTGAATTGGTGAATTCAAACTATAGTTAGAACGGGATAAAGATATGTAGAAAGTTAATGTCTGTCTTGTAGTTCGATTGGGTATGCACAATTTTGTTTGGAAGTTTTAATTTACCGGAAGCGAATTTATTAATCCAAAAATAGCAAAAGTACATGGTAAATTAAAACTTCCAAACAAAATGTCTAGAAATTGCTATATAGTGAATGCCGAAAAAATACAAGAAAAAGGGTATGTACAAGTTTATTAAATGCAGGAGTTCAGAACAATTTAATTTACAGTTTAACAATTTTAGTAAAAAGGTTGGGTCGTTAATTTTCCGTCTGTTTTCTAATGTTGTAATATTTAAAATATTCATTAACGATGGGTAATTTATGTGCTCTAAAGGTATGTTTACTTTAAAATTTATGAAAGGCAAAAATTTTCTTTGAATTCTTTCTACATTGTGAATATGTATTTTGTAGAAAGGCGAAATATATACTGAATAGAAAACAACTTGCCTCAGTTGTTTTCTATTCAGTATATATCTAACATTTTCAAAGAAATAGATGAGTTTCCATAGTTTTGTCGTTAAGTTTGTAACATGTGTAATTCCATTTAAGAAGATCGTCTATCCAAAAGATTCTAAATCTAATTTCAATATTTGACACAGAGTTGATCTGGGTATCACCAAAGCAGCTGAACGCCTCCGCGTCGATAAGCCCGGAGCTTCTCGTACAGACTCGTTAACTTGCGCGACACTTTCATCACTCCTGTTCCGTGGTCGTTTTATTTTTTTCTCATTTAGTATTGAATCGGTTGCCTTGAACTTGGTGATCCATGTTTTAATTAAATTAACATTGGGACACTCCTTTACACTGTGTGTAATCGAGAATAAACAAGAAACAGGAGAAGAAAAATCACATAGGAATCGTTATTTTTATAAAACTGTTTCACACAGAACGCGCAATGTTCCCCTGTAAAGTGATCCATGGCGAATAAATTTCCATGAACCGACTTCCCGCATGCCATTTACCGCGCTCCTCTCCTCCGGTTCCCCCGCAGGAGCAATTTAAAAGTGCAAAAGCTAATGGCCCAACCTATATATAATTTGATCATGTATATGTGAAATAACTCATATGTATGCAGTAACAAAATTTGTTTGCGCATGTCGGGATTCAAACCTGCAATCTCTACATTTGAAACAGGGAGCGGCTCGACCACGGAGATCATCAACATCTATGTAATGGAAATCCTTTTGGGTAATACGGTAAGCAGTTCAGAGTCCAATGTAGAACATAATTGGCTGAGTACAAACACAAAGTACAAATGTTTAAAATTTATAAAATCGTCACCCACAACACAAACAGGCGTATCTCAGATTTAGCAATTCTTCAGGAGAGCCAAAAAAACAGTTTTTTTGTCAGATTCTTATACATTTTATTACATGTTTTGCTAATGGAGTATTAAGAGGAATGGCTGCGTGGGCTGTTTCATACAAAACTTAATTTTGGATTTTAAGCCAAAATACCTGTAACCGACGGCGGGCCGAGGCTTTCGACACTTTCTTGTTCGGCACGAAAAACCTCTCGTGCGACCACCTGTCGTCACAAGACTGTAGATTTTTGTAGGTACCAGATCTGAAGCCACCCTCGTTCCATTCCAAGAATTATTCCGGCAACTCATTCCCGTTAGCCCAGCTGAAAGGGGGCTCGGCCCCGTTCGATGTGGTTCTCAGAATTCTTCAGGCAGCAGGTACTTTGTTGGAAAAGTTTGTAGGGAAGACGAATGTGTAAGACCTTTTCTCATCTACTGATAAATTACGACTGACTCTATTTCTATTAAGTTGACATATTTATGTTATTTGGCGAGCACGGTAAGGTTACCTCCCATGGTGACTGCAACCCGAGGAAAGCAGGGGCGTGCGGACATTTGCGTATATATTCTCCGTCAAACTGTCTGGAGCTCATTTGGCCAAGTTATTTTCAGTTGACGGTTGTCTAAATTAAGACATGTTATTTTAAAATTTAGTTTCTTTTTGTTGGTTTCAGGTTGATTATAACTGTGTTTATTGCTGTCAATGTTTCCTACATCCAGATAGCGCTTTCAAATGTGGCTTCGTTATCTGGTCGTAGGGCGAAATAAACATGAAAAAGTTGATTCTCCCAGCGCAGAATTTTATTATACTGTTCTGGGCAAGTTGTAATTAGACATATAAAAATGTTAAAACATAATCATAATGAAAAATCACAACAAATAATTATTTAAAAACATTAAGGCATCTCCTCATTACAGCATTATTCAAATAGTTTATTATGCTGCTTTGAGGAGATTTGAACATTACAAGAAACAGCTTACTTAACAATTACATTGATAAACGTTGAACATAAAACAAAAACATTAAACATTAATAATTATAATTGTCAATACGGACATTATGACCCTTGCAATACGGTATTGGACTCTATAGGACTTCTTGGGTGGTCCTAACAGATTTTATGAGGAATGCGCCAGTGGCGTGGAATGGGGGTGGAATAGACGATCGATCAATAAGTTCAAACACGTCTGGTTTAATACCCTTCCAAACTGAATGATCTTTTTTGATACTATTGTATGAAGCTATCACCTTGTGTTTTTCCATTATAATCAAATGAAACACCCAAACTTATATTCTTCACATTAACAGTAAAGGTAAACGCTTAGATAATTTAGAACCCTCGGAAATTAAGAAATCCCTCAAAAATAATGAGTCTATTATTAATAATCAAAAAAACCTAACTTACAGCCCCATTCTAAATATGTTTCCTTTCACCCCTCCCTCAATCTCTACCTCTTCTCCCACTCTTTACTAATCCCTAGCCACGCCCCCACCCCCACTGTGCACCCCCATTTATTATGTATGTTCTTCCATAATTTTGTTATATTGTTCAGTATACACTTGCCCCGACGATGGAACGGTTGTTCCGAAACCAGTAGGTGTGTAAAATAAATGTGGTTAAAACAAAGTTTGAGAGTTTCATTTAATCTTTTTTGAAATTAAAGGTATAGTAAATATCTAGTATTTTATTTATTTTTGTTTTAAATTATGAAATATAGGCCATTAAAGTAACCAATTTTTCATGATTTTAGAGGAAACTTTTAAAATCATTTGCAGGTTTATAGTAATTTTTTTTTAAAATTTTTGTATTCACTATGTAAATATGATTAAATAAAATAAAATAAATGACAAAACATAAAAAAAAAAAAACGTTTTTTCAGGTCAATATTTTAATTTGTGTTCCAGTGTAAATTGATTGTTTTTAATCTAAATTGGAGTCCATCATAATGCTTATTTTAACATTTTTTTTATTTTATATTTCATTATATTTTCATAGCAGAGGGAGTAAAACTTTTTTTTTTAAATCACCATTAGCCCCCAAATAATTGCTAAAGTTGCCTCTGAAATCACGAAAAATCGATTTATTTAATGGCCTTTATTTTGTAAGTACAAAAAATAATTTATTAAATACTTCTAATCCGTAGTAGATATGTGCTATACCTTTTGATTAAAATAAATATCATTAGGTTTAGGTTAGTTTTAATTTAATTTTGGCCTCAAATCCAAAATTAAGTTTCGTATGAAACAGGCCGCGCAGCCGTTCCTCTCAATTACGCTTTTTTTACCTGGGAAGCAAAACATGTAATAAAATGTTTAAGAATCTGGCAAAAAAAAAACAGATTTTTAGCTCTCTTGGAAAGTTGCTAAATATGAGATACGCCTGTTTGTGTTGTGGGTGATGAAATACACTTTATTTGGAAATTGTGTCAGACGTCATCGCCTCTCCCAGAATGTTATGACGCGGCCATTTTGGTCATCACATTGTTCTGTATATATTGTTCATATTATGTTCTAATTTGTAAGGGAATCGGGTCATACGGAAAATAAATCTTGCTTCACTGTCCGCGAACGCACCCGATTCCGAATCTCCTTCTTAATGTAGCTGGGCGGTCTATTCACATGTTGTTATGAAGCAAGTCCCTAACAACTAAGGTTGACAAACCAACCCGGGATTATCCATAAACAAGCACTGGTTGTCTATGGCCGAATGAAATGCTAGCCGCTCGGTTTTGAAAAGAGAGGGGGGAAGCCACCGCAAGGGGGCTTCGGAAGACATGGCGAGCTCACTTTAGTTCCGGGAGCCGAGCCCTCCAGACCCGAACCGCAAACTGGTATCGTTCCAAAGTTTATTATTGATTTCCCTGCCCTTTTTTTGATAAAACAGAAATAATCTAAAATCACTCAATTTTCATTCTACCCTTAAAGATCTAAAAGCGTCCACAGAAAGGTTAAAGCTTTTCCTAGGTCATTAGCGTCAAGCTACCACAAAAATATACAAGGTATTATTTGTAGCAAAAGAGAATTGTTTTTATTTGAATTCCCTATTTCTGCCTTTACTTATATGTATTTTTTTTTATTTATGTTAACTAGAAGCGGTGATTTCTCAAATTGTCTTCAACGAACTGAGAACACGATTTATATATATGGGTGTCTTTATATACCTCTATATGTCCTGAGATAGAGCTAGTCGGGAATATTCTACATAGTAGATCTATTGGTGAACTTTACTAAGATTACAAATTCAGATATCCTTACGAACCGGATCGAGAGATTCCGCTTTGTTACAATGTCCGCGTAACATGTTCTCATCAACAGCTCAGAAAGTGAATGACTTGAATAAACCGTCAGAGAAGTACAGCGGTGGGAAAGAGAGGAGCTTGTCGGATATTCACAGAGCGCGGTAGGTTCGCGCATTGTAGACTACCTCAAGTAGCCTGCGAAAACCAATTCGAATCAGTTAGCCTTCAATCGCCCGCCTGACAAGACGCCTTCTCTCTTCACTGCCCGCTCGACTTCTCATCTACTCGCCTTCTTTTCTTCTGACCACCGCTTACCTTGGACCTCCATCGGACCACTGCCTAGTACTGGACCCAGACCAAGCAACGTCCCACGGACAAGATCCGCAAAATTACAAAAGTCGTGAATAAGGGTCTTGTCGTTAATATCGTTCCTCCTCACAGAGGGAACGGTAGGTCGTGCTTTCTCCCCTGCCAGCCCTCTCCGCAGATCGGGATCAGCTGCCCCTACAGTTCGTTTGTGTGCCATTACGTCTGGTGCAGTAATCTTGAGTGAATACCACGCACCATTGATTCTATCCTTCATGATGTTGAGAAATGGGAATACATAGTCATGGAAAGTGGAAAACACATTAGGTAAATGATAAGAAAAACTAAAGAAATATGGCTTTTCATATGAAATGCCAAATATATTTGAAAAATAACAAATACACAATACAATTATTATTATTTTTATATTATGTATGGAATGATTATGATGCCTTAAAAAAAATAAAGCTTTATTGCTAATTAAAAAGCCTATAACATTCACTTCTAAACTGTGTGAAAACTATACATTTTATTATTGACTTGAATGTCAAAAATACAAGGGATACCGTATAAACTTTTATTAATCAGAGATCCTACTTCAATATTGACTCGCATACCTCACTGATTTAAACGGATAAAGAATAGCCACAATGCAATTAAAAATGAAATAAAAATATAAAACTGTTAGGAATTATTCATTATTTCTTTGTTGCCCCTGTAAAACCTGTTAATATTATGCACATAGTACTGAGTTGATATACATAGAACAATTTTTTGCAATTGGTTTTATTGTAAAACTTATCAAATTTAATTCTTCATATTTCGACTGGAAAATTTTTCAAATTTTGTGTCTGACCTTTCATCGAATAAAATGTTTTTGGATTCTGTGTCTCTTTGTTTAACCTTTTCTACGCGTCAAAAATATGTATAACTTCTGTCACATATGAGGCATTTAAACTATAGAAGCTTTGCGGCAGACGGGTGAGCTGTCCGCGTACAGGGCATGTATAGTGCGGTACAGGGGTGCGCTTCCCGCGTATAAAAGGTTAACTTACTGATGATATTAGAGTAAAATGACGAGTGAACACAATGATCGATTTTCAATACAGGTACTTCTCACTTAAAGACAGAGTTTCATTCCTACAACTAGGTCGTTAAGCGAATTGGTCGATAAGCGACGAACTTAATCGTTTTTGTTCATTCTGTTTTTTTGTTGTTTATAAATTAAGTTTAATGTAGCTATAGCCACCTAGTCCAATGGCTGTATGACAGCAGTCGTGTTTTTAGGCAGATACACTTCCTTTACATCTGCGTGTAGATCATTGAGATATTGAGGGTGACCTGGGGCATTATCAAGTAGGAGGATAATTTATTTTAAAGGTCTTTTTTTTTAATTTACGCTTTTTAAAGTAAGTAGGTGGTTATGGACCTTCCACACGACTGGTTTGCCCGATACTAACTAAATCCACCGCATCGAAAGGTTCAACCATCCGGTCGTCCTTTCCTAAAGTTGGTACGCTTGACTTTAGGAAAGGATGACCGGATGGTGGAACCTTTTGACGCGGCGGCTTTAATTAGTATCGGGCAAACGTCCGAGCGGTCATTAAGTGAGAAGTGCCTGTAATCAAAAAATTCTTAGGGTTTTTTTTTTTTTATTAGTTTTAAAAAATGTATACAATCAAAAGGTTTTCCTTTTTTAAAATTGCACTTTTCTAAATTTTGGTTTCTGAAGTAGAATAACATGTTTAAAACATGCTGTATGCAAGCAATGCATCTGCTGGGCTAAAAACTAGCAGCAATATCTATAACTTATATTACTGGCGCAATGATGTTTTAAGTAGTCACATTTTTACACACTATTCTTGGAAAGTAAAAAGTTTGATTCAAAATTACACATCAGAAGTTTCTTGCAATCAATATATGTACATGAAGTAGGTATCCATTATTATAGTGTCAATATCAAATCATTGACCTTCGTTTATTCAGTTCAGTCCACATAGTTTTCTGACAAACTGTATTTGTCTGTTCAGCAACTTGTTTTCTTGTAAACTTAGTTTGCACACACCAATCAATACAGTAATATTATTATATACTCGTACATGTAAAAATTGTGACCTTTTGATTATCATTGTAGAAACATAACATAATACACCCCCACAATATCAATATCTTTCACAAGAAAAGTCTCGTATGATATTGTTTGTTATTTAACTACATTAAGTGCAATGTATAAAATTGATTTAATCTCATTTTCATATAAATGGCACATACTTTTGTGAAGATTTCAAAATTTTTTTGCTAAAAAAATAACAATAAAAACACAATAAAAATCACCTTCTATAATAAACTTACAAATTGATATAATTTTCCATCAAATCTCCAAACTAATAAAAAATTCAAATCTAACGAAATATATTTAAAATAAACAACTTACGGGCGAGAGGGACGTCGGAGCGGAATTATTTATTATTTCCACATATTGATAGTGTTATTACGCAATACCATAAACATAATGTTTTTAAATAGAAAAAATATTTATTAAATATTTTATATATTTATCAAAATCTAATAAAAAATATTACTTTTTCTGACTGTCCCATTGTGTACGTTTTACAAAATATTTAAAATATGAATATGATTTTTAAAGTGGAGAAAAATATTTTTAATCCTTTCTCGTTACGTTTTTGTAAATAAACTTAACCAAAGATTTATAATGCGCATTAAAAAAAATAAATTTATGTTACATAGTGTAGTGTTTATGAAAAATTTAAACTACACACTGTTCTTTTTTTTAAATTTATCTTTAATTTATCAAAATGTTAAAGAAAAACTTTCACAGCATTTTTTAAGGATATTCAACTTTTTAAATGTTTTTGTAAAACATCCGTAGAACAGTCAGAAATGTGTAATATTTCTGATTTTATTTTGATAAATGCCCATGCAAATAAAAAAAACATGTAATAAATATTTTTCTCTTTAAAAACACCATGTTTATCGCATTGCACAATAATATTATCATTATTTTGAATTTATAGATAATAACTCTCCGACGTCCCTCTCCTCATTAATTCTATCTTTCTTTTCAGTTTTCAACATATTATTACTTATGAATGTCTTTCAAATGAAAAATTTTCAGTTTCATACTTTACCTCTAGTATTACAAGTCGTAAAACAAATATGTATTGTTGAATAGGGTACGTAAATTGCTCGAATGTGCTGATCACATTTAAAAAATATATATATATATTTAGGGGATAAAGCAATTGAATATTGATTGAGTGGATGAACAATATTGATTTCAATTACAACAGTTTTAACAGCTTAGGTTAGGTTAAGATAATTCAATATTGAATCTGAAATCTGAACAAAAAATATATATCGAACTTTTGTTTTTAACGCCAATTACCAAATTGTTAAAAACACAATCATGAATCAATTACTCATCACTAAATATAGTGTAGGAAATTTCATATATATAATATCCATTGGATTACTAGAGAAGAAGTCCGTATTTTGTAATTTTCAATTGCATTAAAAAGTGCAAAACATGAAAATTGCCTTTACCAAATATTCAATAAATGTTATTCACTGGTAAAATTTAACTTAATGGCATAATCAAATGAAGTATGGTCAATTCCGTTTTTACACGTTTTTGAAATAACAGTCCACAAAACGTAATGGAAATATCCGTTCTAATTAGAATTCTCCCATTTTCCAATGCATATTGTAATGTATTTTTTACACGGTATTTCATTCAGAATCAAGTGCATTTCGTCGCTGGGCGAATAATACCTCCAATGAGAAATTTTACAGGAGATGCCCGATAGAAATAGACAGGCCAATGTAGAATCAACCTCAACTTTCGTTCAATGAAATAGAATTAAAACAATTTTTAAGCAGGAAAGTGAATGGGGTACTTCCTTTTTTATTGTGTATATGTATTGCAAAATATTATTTAGGAGTTCAACTTCTTTTTCCTGCAAAAAAAAAAGGTTTTTTCACTCTCCTGTAAAATTACAAATTATTCACATAAGAGGTATTACGCGCCCTGCAAAAATTTATTGCTGCTTTTCCACTGCAACAAAGTTAGCAATATTTATCCTTCTTTTCGCTAACAGCATCATATCGTTGTTCGGTACGCAATACCACGAATAATGTGACATGAAAAAAACTGTTCAGGAAGGAAACACCCACGATACATGTGCGGTATTGCCATCGGAGATTACATATACTTAAAAAAAAAACAAACATATTAACAAATATTCGACATTCTGTGGATGAACATACCCTGAGAAAATGATTACAAAACAAATGACATTAAAAAATCACTTATGAAAAAATTGTCTCGTTCACGGTACGCATGACGTACGAACGACGATATGAGGTGTAAAGAATTTGTGAATATCTATTCACGTAATTACTTGGTATTCTACAGACATGATGCAGTTAAAAGGATGAACGAAGCTTGTCGAAAAGAATGTATCCAATTGCATTTAAACAAATTTAGTTAGTAATTTCAGTACTAAAACATTTTCGAGTGATTGCTAAGCTTAGGCAAACGATAATAATATCTTTAAAAGTATGACAAACAAATACCACGAATATAGAGAAATACCACGTACAAATGGTAAAATCAGACCAAACGGGCATTGCATAGAATAAAAGGTAAGAAATGGAATAAATACAATAAGATTGATTGATTGAAGGAAAAGATTGTTCCTGGCTCCTGACTTCTGGGATGACTAACTGGCGCCCACCTGGAGGACGGTGAAGCAGATGCCGCAGACGCGAACGGCCTTGCTCTGGTTGAACTTGAGGATGGGCACGTCTTGGCTGGAGCACTTGGAGCAGAGCATGCGGCCGCAGTGTCGACTGGAAATATTAAACCAAATATCAAATACTGTAAATAATCCTTGGATCAACTAGGTGGAAGGCAACTATGCTGATCATTACACCACCGACTATTAACCGGTGTCATAAATTCTTTATACAGTCAAACTTGGTTATAACGAGCCAGTAAGGAATCAACATAAACCGAGTGCTATAAGACTGCGTGATACCAAGAGTACGTCATTTCATATATTTCTATTGGCGTCTGTACACGGCGCGGTAGAGGCGTTACATACTTATAGTACATAGGCAAGCTGTACGTGGTTTTAGTATTTTCTCATTATTATCGCGTCACCGCCAAGATCAGTTGAACTTTTAATACAATTATTTTTTAATGTCATTTATTTTAGTTAAACACTATACAGTTTAAATAGACAATTTCATGGATATAAATATACTGACATCTGCAGGTCCGTATGCGATTCCATACAGTGTGACATCACACATTACCCCCATTTTTGCTGGGCCCGGTTTATGTCAATTCCTTACTGGCCCATGAGGGAGCCAGAGGTATATTATCAGAGTAAATAATGCAATAAAACTAACCAGTGGTGTTTTCGCATGGTGAGTGTAAATTTGGTACCGCACTCCTGGCAGAGATCACTCTCTCCCCACGGAGCCTCGGCAGTCAGGGAGTCCAGCAGGCGGTGCAGCAGCTGCTTGGTGGCCACCTGGACATTCAAATTTAAACATAAAATAAATGTCACTGAAATGGGAATGACTACCTTCAATCGCAACAATATATCAATTCATCCAAAGTAGGCTGTCAACTGTCTGCCTATGATGTATTCTAAGATATTTTAGACACGTCACTTGATAATATGAGAACTCAAAACCGGAGAAACTCATGGGCACTGGTAAAGTTAAGAAATTACATTGGCAAATTTAATTATGACAAGTTACCTGATAATTGAAGATGGTGGCACCATCTTTGTTTTCCGTGGCCAGGCAAGCATTGGACTTCACCAATACTCTACAGAGGGGGCCATTTCCTCTCATATATGCCAGCAATAAGGGAGTGTTACCCTATGAAAAAAACACAATAAAAATTACAGTTCTTAACTTATTTATTCTTAATAATTAAAATACTATAAGATTAGAGGATTTTTGGACCTACCTGTAAATCAGTCTTATTAATTGGATAGTCTTTCATGCATTCGAGAAATAGTTCACAGATGGCCGCTGCATTTTCCTTCCCACACCGACAAAGTTCATGCAGGGGGTTACGACCTGGGAAGAAAATAAAACAATTTAGGTGAATGATAAAAACCAAGTAACTTGGCCCTAATGGTGAAGCTGCTATATTAACCTCTGGTGCACCAGCATGGCCGATCGGCAATGCAAAATTTGTATCCGTTATGTTGATGGGCTATGCAAAAAACCTTCTTTGTTTTGTGGGATTTTCGACCTTGAAAAATATTTGTAGCTTACTTAAATTAAACTACATTCGTTTGCCAACAAAATAATAAATCAATAGCAATTCTTGCTTTCGTTTTTTGACACGCCGCTCGTCTGGAATTAAAAAAAATGACAACTGTCAAGTATTGCATCATTCCTTGTCGCGCAGTTCGTTTTTGTTCTATTCTTGTGCCACCAATCGTCTAATAAATGTAACATCAATAGAAAAGGAGGATCAAATAGCGACTGAAAAACTTTCATCTCTATATTTAAATTTTCTAATAAAACTGTGTTCATCTGATGCAACCTGCCAGGTAAGTATGTTTCTCTGTATCTGTTGGTACATTTTTTGTATTAGATAAATTTACATGTTTGTATTAGATAAAGAATAGGAAGTAATATTTGTACAGCGCCCTTGAGGTGATTTTTCACAAAAACGGTGCTATACAAATCATCCAATTATTATTATTATTATTATTACACACGAAACGCTTAACTTTCATTGGATTCTCCGTTTTTGATAGTATGTGCAGTTTGATTGTAGCTCAGGATGCTTCCATGCCATATCTCTCCTTGTTTCTATTATCTATGGTGATATCTGTGGTGAACGGGTAAGCTCCTCAGCTTTGAACCCAGAGATAGTGGGATTAATGTCGCAGTACAGGCAAACAAAAAAGGCATTCTTAATTTGGGGAAGGAGGAAGGTTGGACAAACTTAAAAATTCGTATCTTGAGAATAAACATCATTGGCCTAGTAACATTTTATTCTGATTTTCCAAAGCATAAAAATTTGGTTGGTATTTTAAGATTTCAAACAAAAATTCTAACCTTTCAAGTTGACCGCCTCCGCATCCAAGTTGGACTCCGTGAGCAGCGCCCTTGCCACGGCCGTGTGGCCCTCCCTCGCCGCGATGTGCAACGCATTGTCGCCGTTAGAGTCCACCGCGTCGTACTCAGCGCCGTTCTGCAACAGGGCTGACACGATGCAAGCGTGGCCATCTCTAGAGGCCACGTGCAGGGCTGTTTGTCTGGGAAGGTGGGAAAATGATTGAAGATTATCAATTTGCATAGTATAAAACATATTAAACTTACATGAAATGCAAAAAAACACTTTGTAATAAACCACTTATTTATCAGCTGACCGGGTTTCGCTTAGGCTCAAGCTTCAACAGGGTTTAATATTAACAAATTATTATATTATATTGTTTTTTTCTTCTGTAAATAGTGGAAAATAGAAAATTTTTACAATTTTTTATGCAATACCAGGAAAAAAGGCTAGAAAGTACCCGGCTATTCAGATCTAGTAATTAAAGATAGCCAAAATCGTTTCAAGAACAGTTTCGATTCTCAGTGATGGTCTTTCGCCAGGGCTGATACTGGGTGCATCTTGAATCAATGAAGTGGGAACCCACATATTACTATGATTTTAAAATGTTTGAAAAAACTTATAAAATTTTACTTGCCACAATAAAGTTTTACATGAACCCACTTATGTTTCACTTTGTTGTCAATAACAATGATAATTTTTTTTTGACTTGTTTGAACTAACAGAGAAAAAATAAGCGTTAGGTAGGTACCAGAAATAAGAAGAATATTCATAGTACCTACTTAGAGCAGTTTGTGTTAAAATTCCATTCTCAAATTTAAAATCTACATAAAATAAGAGAGAAAAGAAAACAGCCTCTTTTAGGTTATGTTGTGTTGACAGATGCAAATGTGTATTATTACTAACTTGTGAACATCCCTGTCATTCGGTCTCGCCCCCGCCAACAATAAACTGCGTACAAGTATTTCATTTCCAGTCGCAGCAGCCAGCAAAAGTGGTGGCGCCAGGGCGGCGTCCTGAACGCGGGAATTTACATCAACTTCTACTGATAGCAGAAACATTACGCTTTCCAGGTCCTTCTTCTGAATGGCCACGTGAAGGAAGTTGCGGCCTTTTGTATCGACCTGGAAAGAAAATAACATGGATATTGATTTAATGGTAAGCCATCGTAACCTTACACAGTTTTACCATTCCTATACTCTGTGTTATAGTGACGTCCCAACAGACAATGCCCGATATTATGCAAATTGGGAACTTTGCATTAGAGCTGTTTGTTAAAAGCAAATACATAGGGGTTTACGCAAAAAAATATATTTAAAAATATTTATATTAAAATACAACATTTCTTGTTCTAAAAAGCAAAGCAAAAATGTAGAGTCGAACTCTGAACAACTTTAACACAAAGTTACCAATTTGCACATCCGACATTGTGTGAGGGGCAGTTGGAATGGTGTAGATTTTAGTCAAGGATCATAATCTAAATCCATTTCATGCAAGCATTGTTTTGATTGTGAATAGTGTTTTCACCAGAGTTATTATTGCTTTGAATAATTGCGAATTAGAATGACAATAAAAACTTACACCGTAATGAAAGTAAGCGTTAATATTTTGTAATTTATTTATTGGTACCTGTTCTGCAGCAGAAGGCAACCTATCCAATATAGACTGCGCCGCCTTGTTGTTCCTCACGGTGAGCGCCGTGGCGAAGGGGGAGAGCCCCTGCTTGTCTCTTAGCGACAGGTCAATAGAGGGGTGCGACAGCAACAGGCTGATTAACTCTGGGTGCTGGTTCTCTATGGCGATGTGGAGGGGGGTTTTGAATTCCACATCGCGGGTGTTTACGTTGGCTCCATGCTCTACCAGGGTCTAAAAAGATTTTTTAAAAATAAATACATATGTATAAACACATTGACATAAAAATAAATTTTAAAATTCTGGTTTTGTAAACTCCATATTCAAAGATGGGTCAAATCCCAGCACTGGAAGGTATGAGAGAGGGCACCCCAAATGAGACAGTCCAAAGTGCTCATCAACAGTCCAAATACCAAACGAATCAGGCAATCAGTCAATATGGATAGAAACTCACTTACGCTAGTAGGACTTTTAACAGGATACGTTCGCCTCTGGAGACGTATGCAGCTGTTAGGGGTGGATTTCGCTCATAGCTATAGAAAATTTTGAAGAGGATGAAGAAATTTCAATTCACCTGTGGTGGCAATGCCACACATTGATGGGAAGAAGACTTAAATACCCGGAAAGACACTTTGTGGAACCAGAAAACATAGCCGAATACCCAATGGCAACTCTTCTGAACTTTATTAACTTTTTAAAAGCGTAACGTTTCGATGATAAATGCCCCCGTGCGCAGCACTTTTTCGTTGATATCTTTTGACGGCATTGCCGTATAAATACAAGTGTTAAGAATAAATTATGTAGTTGGATCCGATGACGAACAAATACCTCAGTATAAATAAACTGACATTTCAAGCCCCTATTTTCCCCAGAGCCAGGCGGCTCGTTACGCTTTGAGCGAGCTTGGTCACCGCGCTCATTAACTATTTTACATTAACACTTTAACATATCACAAAATATAAATGGTAATCAAAATCATTATTATAACCTTATACTTAATTCTTTACAAAATGTAGAACAATGATGTGTTTTTAATAAAAAAAAACACATTAATATAAATAAACAAAAGTTATGTGCATTCACGTAATCAACGCACAGAAAGCTCGGTAAAAACTCTTTGGATCAAGTGTGTAGGCGCTCGGGTTGGCAGGGAGATTGGCAGGAAGTTTTAAATCTTTCCAAGAAAGGGGAACCATTTCACCATGGCTAATTACGATTTCATAACATAAAGAGAATTTTATTTTTAAAATCTTACTGATGTCGCTAGCATAATGAAATTATGAAGATTTGTGTGAGGATTTTACAAATATGGACCATAAGATTCTGACTTTATCGACGCTAAAACTTTGTAACCCAACTGTTGTGATATCCGCGTACTGGGCATGGTTCCTCGTGACCCAATTGCCTTAGCGTCCGCGTACAACGGGTTAAAGGGATTGAATTACTGTCAAGGGAATAAGGTGAGAAAGCACGTGAGAAAGCACAATGGGCTTATGGTCCGAGTACTTACGTGAATTATGCAGACTGTTTCCTTATGAATAATAATAATAATACTTGGATGATTTGTATAGCGCCGTTTTTGTGAAAAATCACCTCGGGGGGTCTGTGAATAATAATATGAATTATAATCCATATACCGGTACATATATACTGTAACTACACCGCGGCAGCTCATTGGGAAAATGGCACTCATTGTTCTCATGGATAGCCCTGGATACAGTTTTACATCCACTCTCGCATTGCTGAGGGTATACCTGTATGACATTGATGAGCCCCCAAGTGCAGCAGAGGTGCAGCGGGGCCTGTTGCTCCGAGGCCATCTCGGCCCCCTGGCCCCCGGGACCCGGCCTGCGTGGGGACTCCACGTCGCAGCCAGACCTAATCAGGAACTGCGCCAGGGTCTCCTTGTTCTCGTCGATAGCCCTGGATACATTACGTATAATAATGAACACTTCATATTCACATAGATATAACTCACAGTAGGGTGTTTTTCTAAACATGCTTTTAATAGTGGGTGTATAGTCTTTCCAAAGAGCACACGAATCCCTAAAAAAATAAAATAAAACCAGAAACAAGAGAGAAAAATAGAAGATAAGACCTGGAAACACCATTTTAACTGAAAAAATAGGTTCACCATATCTCAGTGCAGGTAAACCAGTGTGGAAGATGCTCTCAGTATAGCCCTGGTGAAAGACCACCATTCAGAATCGAAACGTTAGTTGGAATGACATTTTCCCTGGTTTGGTGACCATATCTGAATAGGGTACTTCCCCAATCACATACCCGGATTGGGGTTGTCATAGTTCCACTGGCTCTGAACAGTCCACATAGTACCACTGGCTCTTGCAGGATTCACAATAAAAAATAGACATTAAATTTCTAAACGAATTTCGGCTCTGTAACTCTGTGCTTATACGCAATAGTGAGGAATCAAACCTAGAAATGATTTAAGTCGGCTCCCACGTGAGGGGCAAACGCGTTGAAATGACTTAGTCGCTTCCAGCACGCTGAGGGTTAAATCGATTAAAAAGTATAAATTACTTGTGTAACAGTGTCTGAAGACAGCCATCGGGCCCCGGTCCCCAGCAATCGGCGTCGGCTCCATTTCTGACCAACACACTGGCCACCTCCTCCTGCGAGGAGTCCAATGCGGCCCACAGCGGGGGAATGCCATGCTGATCCAGGCGACCCATGTCTACCCCCCGGATGCACATGCCCTCCACCAGCAGACCGAGGCGGCAGTGGATAGCCAGCTGCAATGGGGTCTCCCCTTCTTCAGTGCTGAAATGCACAATAAATACTTCATTCGGATATTCGGACAATTTGAGGAAGACTTTAAGCTCTATGCTAGAATAGAGAAGGTGCAAATTGGGATAAAAAAGAAATCAGTTTTATATGTAGCTTGGGTTTTTTACACTGTTTTGGTAGGGACTACAACCTATGGAGAGTCCTGGCCGCCTCTAGGAAATTTCAAATCCGCATATTAGAAGAGTGTTGCAATAAAATTCATCTAGCTATAGGTGCAATATATGTGCACTCGTAACTGCAGTTTTTTTCATCATCAGTGCACAACCCTTGGAGAGTCCTAGCCACTTCTGGAAAATACCTACAACCCTGCTGATCCCTTACTATCTTTCTCCAGTTCTTTATGCTCAAGAATGTTCGCCTCCACATCGTTCAGCCACTTAAGTGGTCTTAATAATAACAATAATAATAACAAAGCATTTATATAGCGCAGTTTTGTGTTATTTCACTTCAAGTGCACATCTCGTGTTTTCCATCACTCTTTCCTTCTACAGATTCTTTATAAAGAAGCCTCTTTGGCCATCGACTATCTTCAATTGTTTCTACAGGACCTGCCAAGTAGAGCTATTTCAGTTTTCATAGGTTAGTAATTGAATTTAACCCTTTTACTGCATTTCCGATGTGCATAGAATAATGGGCATGTGAGGCACAATCTATGTAATATGATACAGATTATTTGCACAAATAGGATATGCGTTGCGCTGTATGGGTTAATTGTAAAAAGAAGGCTAAATTGCTGTAAAAAGTATTTTTTCATTAATTTCTGGTGAATAATACGTACAGAGCGTTCATGTCTGCCCCATGATCCAAAAGGAATAGGGCTGTTTTAGAGTCTTCCTTCATGATAGCCTGGTGCAGTAGTGTGAATCCTTTTCCATTCCTGGCATTAACGTCAGCTCCTCCTAATATGAGGGGAGCAACCAGTTTATGGCCACCTAAAACAACATATTATACATATTAAAATGGTAAACATTTAGCGCTTATTATTACTTTTACTTTGTATAATGTAATTGATTTAACCAACCTCCGCTAAGCGCCAAACTCAGCGGAGTGTCCCCTTCAGAGTTCTTGAGGTTGAAATTGGGGATAAGTACGCCGTTTGCCTTGTCCGAGTTCTGTAGGTTCTTCTCCAAGGTCTTTTTCCTCTCGATGATGGCCACAATTGGCGCCTCGTGGTTGTTCAGCACTGCCAGGTGCAAAGGAGTTTGTCTGCAAAATAATACACAACAGAAAAATCATGTTTAGTAAGTAAATCACATAAAGGGCACTTTACACCTCGACGCTTTGGACGACCTGGATATAAATTGCTTTGCGAGAACATTTCCTCATGCAGAGATTAGCGAAGCATGATGTTTAGTGCCTAATATATCAATCATTAGGCAAATTTTGAACTGAACTCTTGTGACTTAAAGCCAAAGTTATCCATCATGTAGAAGAGGATTGATTTGACAATATCTGGTGCCAAGGTAAGGCGAGCTGCCGCTTCGATCACTTACCGTAGACTATTCAAAAACAAATATTGGCAGAGCAACATACAAACTACATATTGCATTATTTCAGTATAGAGACTGCAAGAGCATTTACTAAATGTAGAATCTCCAGGGGGCGGTAGTGGCCACAGGGGGACATTGAAAAGATAACGGGAAGGGGAAAAAGAAGACGCTGAAATTGCTCAACATTCATATAAATATAGTGTACGATAAATTTTTCTTAGAGGGAGGGAAAAATATTGCTAAAAAGAAGGCGATTAACCATTTAAACTCTATATGCAATACCTATAGATGACATCAGCATTTTCCCCATAGGAGGTCTGAAGGTTGGGGTTGGCCCCCTTGTCCAGCAGCTCAGAGGTGAGCCGGGAGAGCCCCTCCAGGCAGGCTATGTGCAGCGCCGTGTAGCCCTCCGTATTGGCCGTGTCCATGTTGCCCGTGAGGTTCTCACACAGAAACAGGGCGGATTGCTGAACAAAAATAAAATAGAAAATATTATGTTATTTATGATGTGCGGAAGAGGGAGAGACGGGAGATGTATAATAAAAACTGGTATTTATAGACATTGCGGGCTGTGAAAGGGTTAAAGCTTTTAGACATATGGGACAAATTATCGAGATTGAAAAAAATAATGTGAAAAATTTGCACAAAAGAGCAAAACGAAAACAAATCATTTTTTAAAAATAAGAAACTAACTAATGAGCTCTCTGCATGAAGCAAAATTATAATATTTTGAAATAAGGATTTCTACTTTATTATTTATGTATGAAGAGAGGAGTTTTGCTCTGAATTCTGTTGAGTTGTTTTATCTATCTTAGCGCATGTGGGAGTCTATTCCTAAAGAATAAATAAAATGACAGGTTCACCCAGTGCCGCATAATGGGCATAATAAACGGCACTCTTTTTGTCAGCTATGGATTTGTTTGACAACGAATTCATAAATAGATGTGCGTAACACTGAGATTACTCACGCATTATATGATGCAAAAACGAAATTTAAGAAAAAGTGATCTTACCTCACACTTTTTCTTGGCCAGCAGAATTAGCAGATTATCCCAATTGTTTGAATAAACAGGGTTCAACTGACATCCCTTCGCAATCAACTTGCTTGCAAAACCATACTCCACTGCATCGCTGCTAGAACTGGAATCCACACTTAATAATTCCGGAGGCTCATCGGAAAAGGGGTTATTGCTGTCGGTTTCACTGGAAGGGGATGAATCAAACGGATCGAGTCCGTTGGTTCCCTTTACCGAGGTGCCATTTTGAGATATGAGACTCTCGTTGACTAGGGCGTAGTAGAGAGGGGAGTTTTCTTCGTTGATTGTTTTGAGATTCACATCCAGTTTGTCGTGTTTTAACAAAAGGTCGAATATCAGATGGTTCTTTGATATTATGGCAAGGTGAAGAGGTGTGCTGTGCAAACAAAAAATAATAATTAGTAATTTCTATTGAGGCTGCGAAATAATAAAACCAACATAAATTCTCTATGCTGCTAAAGAAAAGTGATTAGAGGTATAAATATCTTTCTGCAAAAATCAGCATTCGGCTTTTTAGAGGTTACTAGAAAAAAGTTTTTTTTTCTCTTGTCTGAATGTAGTACAAGTATATCCTGTTTACTTACAATCCGTTCCTGTTCTGCCTGTTGGGATCGAGTCCTTTGGCCAGTATCTTCTCAGCAACATTGGCCATATCAGTCAGGGTCTCTGTGGCACAAGTTGCGGGGCCTTGGGTCGCTATCAGATGCAGTGCCGTGTCACCTCCGTCTCTGTTAAAAATAAAACAATTATAATAAAGGGCATTCGTACTAGTGGTACTGGCAAAACCGATAGTGAATAGATTGTAATATAATATTAAAAATTGACTATAATATAAACTAATAAATTCATTTATAATATAAGTGCATACATTTGTTTTGAACTACTTCAATTTAATATAATAATCTTGATAATCTTAAGGTTTCGGAAGTACCCTTCCATCGTCAGGAATATATTAAAACTAAACTACAATACAAAATAATGTTAAATGTATGTATCGGACGTCACCGCCTCTCCTGGAATGTTTTGACGCGGCACATTTGTTATATGTAAAATATTGTTATTTGTTAATGTATGTAATGGGCGGTTTGTGATGAGCGTGTTCTCACAGACCACTCAGAAAAAGAAATGACTTGAATAAAAGCGTCAGCAGCATGGCGGTGTGGAGAGGGGGGCTTGTCAAATATGTGCAGGGCGGGATAAGTCTGCGCGTTGCAGACCGCCTTAAGTGGCCTGTGAAAGCCACTTCGGGCAGTTAGCACTCGACCGCCAGCCTGACAAGTACTTCTCTCTCCACCGCCCGCTCTGACTTCTGATCTACCCGCCTTCTTTTATTCTGACTACCATAATAATAATAATAATAAGAGTTAATTTCTATAGCGCAGTTTTGTGAAGGTTCACCTCAAGTGCGCTTTACACTAACTAACCTAACCTAATATAATTGTAAAATAACAGATATACTACATAGTATATCTGTTATTGTAATATATATACAATATGCAAATTAATACTATGACATACAATATTCATGAGCGGGTCACCATCTACCTTGGACCCCCCCATCGGACTACTGCCTCGGACTGGACCCAAATAAGCAACGTTACACAGACAAGGCCCGCAAAGGGTCTTGTCGCTACTGCTACCTCCCCTCCCAGCCCCGCTCCGTAGATTGGGATCAGCCGCCTCATACAGTTCATTTGTGTGCCAGATTACGTCTGGTACAATATACATGAATATTTAGGTGTTGAAGTGGGAGCCGACCAAAGGGGAAGGGGTGATTAGGGGGTTTTCTGGACAAACAAAACGATTCACTGGAAAAATATCTAAAAGAAGAGAATACGATAAATTTACTTGGTTATTCAATGTACTAGAATTAATATTTAGGTATTTTCTAATTTCAAGTATTTCTAAATTATCTAATTTTTTGCCATTCTTATTATGGTGAAGAATTAGAACTCCTGTATCTTTATTGAAAATATGATCGGATGAAATGAGATGATTGGCAAACTCTGAAAAATTAATGTTATTTAAACATCTTAAGTGTTCCGTGATTCTGATATTAACATTACGGGATGTCTTTTCTATGTAGAATGAAGGACCGTCATTGCAACATAGTTAATAAATACCTGAGTGGCTTAATTTACGATCCCTATTTCTAGTGTTTTTTTAGGATTTTACCTATGATATTATCTGTGTAGAAAGCGGCTTTAATGTGGGCAGGCAAGTTTTTTGTGCTAAGTGCAGGAAAGTTTGATATATACAAAATTCTACGCCATTGAAAGGAATTGTTTAAAATTCTATTTTTATTTGTAGATGTGTCAAATAAAAATTTATTAGTGAAAATAAGTTTAAGTTTTTTATTTAAAATTTTGTCAATTAAGTGTGTAGTGTAACCAATATTTAGAGCTATTTGTTTGATTTTTACTAATTCAATTTCGAAATTATCCGTTGATAGTGGAATTTTAACTAATTGAATGATAGGCTGAATGTTTATGTGATACCAGGTGATTTGAAGTGTTATTGATAGTAATATCTGTGAAAGTTGCTATATGATAAATATTGAATTCAATTCTATTATTTAATGAAGTTAGCGTTAAATCTAAAAAAATAATCGATGCATTACTGAATATCCCTAAAGTAAATTCAATGCTTTTATGGAATGATTTATAAGTTGAAGGAATTTGGTAAGTTGCCGCTCTGTTCGAGTCCAAATACAGCAAACATCAATACCTTTTCCAAATAAGAACATTATTTATGAGGAATTAGAATTTAAAAAAATATTTTCTAGATTATTCATATCAATATCATTTTGTTGGTAGACACAATCGTTATATTGGAAATAGTTAAATTGGAAATTACCCTTTAGAATGCCGAGCGACCGCGATCTAATAAATGTGTAGTGCGCCAAGGGTAAATTTACATGTGGCCCGCCCGATTCTATTTCCGTAATAACTTAGTCTTTTTTTTTTTTTTTTTTAAATAATGTTTTTGTAAATTTATTTATTTTTGAAATAAAACAATTATTTTGTTCATAACTACGGAATTAACATAATTTATTACAACCAACCGGTTTCGCTTACTCGACTCGAGGGTGGTATTCAAATAACTTACAATGAAAAAATCTTACTTGGTAATTAGCGTAACGTCCGCCCCGTTGTCCACCAAGAAGTCCGCGGAGTACGCGTCACTCGACTTCGCGGCCCGGTGCAGCGGTGTGGTGCCGCGGCGCGCCAGGGCGGCGTCGGGCGCGGCAGCGTGCTGCACAAGCGTGCGCGCGATGGCCGCGTGGCGCGCGCGCAGGGCAAGCTCGAGCGGGAGCAGCTCCTCGCCGCGGGAGCTGAGCGCATTCACGGTCTCGGACAGCTGGAACAAGGGATAATAGAAATTAGTCGTGAAAGAGGTACAATGTAATGAAATGAACGAAGGGAAAGTAGGGAAACACAGAAAAACATTTTTTTTATGGTATCGATTTAACTGTGCATTCTTTCAAGTCTCCCTTTCCAATAAGAGAGAAAAGAAATCACAAAAAAAATATATTATCCCGAATCCATCGAATTATAATCATTGGGTGGTTTATCTTTAAATTGTACACACAACTTGGCATTTAATAGTAGAAATTAATTATTTTGGAACTAAAAAATATCATTACTATGGCAACACCAAGTTCTTTGACATTTTGTTTGGCACACATCTTTGACATATTATCACCGATGACTATTTTTACTTTAGTTATTTATTAATAGGTTCAATTTATTTAAAATGAATAAACCAATAAACAGTGGAACGAGGGAAGTTTATTTCTGCGCTGTTGGCAGTATGTCGAGCAAGGAAGCTTGTGTCCAACTTAGAAGATATTTACAAACGAACTATTGAATGGTCAGTTAACGAATATTATTAATTTCATACCTATTTAAACAACATTTTTGTAGATTTAAGATAATTTTAAAACAATTATAAACATGTAAATTCTGATTTGAGGGGATATCCCTGACATTCGAGTTTGAAAGTTTATTAGTAAACAAAGAATACAAAAAAAAAAACAACGTGAATAATTTTTTAACATTTTTATTTTATTTACAATTTTGATCTGTGAATTTGATTTTGTTTTTTATTTATTTATGTAACATCTAATACATGGTTCTTTCGATACATAAAATTTCAGAAATTCCAAAAAATCGCCTATCATGTAAAATTATCTTCCTTGCAAAGCGTTAAATAATAAAAAAAAAACGTTAAAACATAAAATTACCTTAGAATATGACGTAGAATCATCTCCTTTCGGAAAGTACCACTAATTTAAATTAAGTAAAACATACGCAATTGGACCATTGTATTGTTTTAAATTTACTTTGATTTTCCTATCAGCCATCTTCGTGTTGCAATTTAAAACATTTTAAACGATCGATCGATCTATAATATAATCTTTAATACGAAATTGGGGTAGGTGCTTTCCCATAAAAATATTTTTAAATTTAATGTAAATCAAATTTAATAATGCTATTACATATTAGGTTCTGCAAATATTTTGAGTTATTTAGTTAAAGAAAGGGTCTTAGATTAAATTTACTTGAACAATTAGAAATTAATAAACGAACGAATGATCAAAACAATATAACATATTTAAATAAATCAATTAAGAAAACATTATCATTTAAATACGGGGAAACACACTATAAATGTAAAAATCTCACAGAATAGAGAATTTTAATTATTTTCTAACTAAATCGGTTTTACCGATAATAAATCTTTATTTTAAAAAACCCGTCCAAATTAGAATGAGGTGGGAGTGAATAAAATCATATAAAATAAGTCGTCACAGTGTGGATTAACCGCAGTTTGAAAATGGCCTTGAACGACTAAACATCTGTCACAATAATAAAAACTAAAAATACTTGCAGAACTTAATCATAACATTATTAAATTTGATTTAGATTAAATTTAAAAAAAAATTAAAATTAAATGGAGTTCTACGAATTAAACACAAAAACAATTAATAAATTCCTTCAAATCTGAATATATTCCATGCGAACTAAACGAAGAAAAGAAGTCGGTTTTGGCGGGTTTTGTTTAGATTATTGGCGGGAAAATACATTTTAGGAGGGAGAATGAGTAGGGAAACAATGTGGTTAGAAAAGGTTGGAGATTTGTTAGAGGCAAAAGTAATTCGTTATGGAAATAATATATTATACCCGATTACTGATATTTTCGTAAAATATACAGCCGAAAGACACGCAACGAATGTTGCCGGAATAAGTGGAAATGTTAATTTAATCAAAATAACCAAAACACGCAACAATATTATGCAGAGGACATCACCAAGTCTAACCTATTCACATTGTATTTATTAAATAACATGAGATTTTTTTTGCATAAAAATGCTGGAAAATGACTAGGTGAAAATAGTATACTCGCATATTATATATTTTAAAAGACGTGGGTTAACTTTTAGAGGCTGAAATTACCCCTTGGTTAAGCAAAATTTGTATCCGTTGAACGCCGGCGTAACCGATGGGTGATGTAAAAACACCATTTCTCTGAATATAAGTTGCTATTCTGGAGAAATTACTTAGAATTTACAAAAACGACATTTTGCCAAAAACACATAAGGTTATTAAGAAAATAGAATCAGGCGGGTCGCGCGCAAATTTACCCTCGGAACACCACGGAAGTATTAGACCACGGGCGCTCGGCGTTCCAAAGGTGAATACATATAACAAACGTGCGACTGACGTCTTGCACGAGAGAGACAGCACGAAATAGGGACAACAATAAGATCATGCAAGATTGTCCAGTATCTCTTCATTATCACCTATTATAAGATCATGCAAGATTGTCCAGTATCTCTTCATTATCACCTATTATAAGATTATGCAAGATTATCCAGTATCTCTTCATTATCACCTATTATAAGATTATGCAAGATTGTCCAGTATCTCTTCATTATCACCTATTATAAGATTATGCAAGATTGTCCAGTATCTCTTCATTATCACCTATTATAAGATTATGCAAGATTGTCCAGTATCTCTTCATTATCACCTATTATAAGATTATGCAAGATTGTCCAGTGTCTCTTCATTATCACCTATTATTCCGCCATTCCATATCACAGTAAAACCTCAAATGTAAATGGGCATTATAGAAAAGGCAAAGAGATTACGAATAAAAGAGAGCATGTTTTAATGTCGTGCTTCTGGTTTTAGAGGGTTAAGCACCCAACAATGAATAAATTGACCTGATAAATTTAAATAAAGCCTTTGTTGAGTCCATTGGGCTGCTGAATAGGTCACAAGAACGCGTCCGTGAACTAGCGAAGAACTTTCTATCAGCGACCAGCTACACAGGAAACATGGTATAATATTCAAACGGAACATTATTCGACATCAAAACTTTGAACTTTACCTCAACGTAAAAATAGATGCCCCAATTCTCACATTCGCGCATTTTATGTAAGAAATGATAAATAAAGGAAATTAGGTGGGTGCACTAGTATTCTAAAGGTGCCAGGTACCAGGGTACCAGGAGGTGCCGCAAAGAAGTGTAACAGTATGTAGGTACTACCTTCCACACTAAAATAAAGGGAAGAAACATTGGATAAACGAAACGTAATACACGCTCACAGATGGCGCTAATTTAAAATGTTAGAAAAAAAAACACTTTTAGCACGTAATGATATATGTTTGACCATAGATATCTATGACATTTGACGTTTACGCTGTCATTTGACACTGTGTTGACACTTTTCATAACTAATCTTTTACTGAGGAGAACTTTAATCCACAAAATCGATAACTTAAGATGATCGTAAGTTTCGTTGGGAAAGGCGAATTTGTGCATTTGAACAGTGCTGAGGCAAAATTTCGGCTCAGCAGTTGTTCGGTAAGGTTGGGAAGAACGGCCGTAACTTGCTGGTTTGCTGATTGAATGAAACACACAAGTCAAAGAGCTGGAGGCACTAACTCAGTTCATCTGTGCGAACAAAAATATTATATGATGCGATCGGTAAGAAAAATAACTGTCATAACTTCGTATATTTTCCCACCAATTTAATATATGAATATATAATATATACTTGGGGGGTAGTCGACAATTATGCATTTAAGATGCCAAAACAGGAGGCAATGGGGAAAATAATTTCCCTCGGGGCCTATGTCATCTTTGGGGATGCTGTGTGGAGGATCTTTTTAAGGAAAGAAAGGAGAGAAAGTTCTGGGAAGGAAAACAGTATGAGAGGTGGGTAGGAATCTAGGGGTCAGTGCGTCCAGGAATGACGGACGGATAAATCCATCCCCCCACTGCGGTGCGAGGCAATGATAGGTCGAAAGAGTCCGACCGGAAAGACCAGAGTCTCCCTCAATCGGCCTTTCTCGATGATGCATCCGCCGTCAAGACCTGGACGAACCACAGCCAATGAACCCGGGCACCCCTGCTAAGTCACCAAGATGTTTAATACACATTAAACATCCTTTTCACGTATATTGTGTTGACTTTTGACGCATTGCCATTATTCGTCGGTGTATAATACGTAAAATCACAGTTGAGCGGGAAATGTTTTTTTAAGTGA
Source organism: Halesus radiatus (assembly GCA_022606495.2). NCBI lineage: Eukaryota > Metazoa > Arthropoda > Insecta > Trichoptera > Limnephilidae > Halesus > Halesus radiatus. The sequence continues at coordinate 50,634 of JAHDVE020001869.1, read as the reverse complement.
TAAAGAATTGATTTTTTGGTTTAATAATTCGCCCAAGTTACATGTTCTACTTTATTAGTGCTATTTAAGTTAACACAAAACCGCATTACAAGGTCAACTACCATATTTAATTGCATCAATACGTCAACAAATCCATACTCATTTCCCAATACCCAGAATTTTAAATGAGTATAACAAAAAAAATCATATAATTGACAATACGTTCATCTTCCACACTTGAAAAATGTAATCCGATCTCTTCAATTCGTTATACTTTGTCGTTTCTTTTGTGGGTTCTTCTATCCAAAACAATTACATTTTTACCTAAATGTCAAGTTTATTAACCGTAAATGAACAAATAAAAATATAGGAAAATCGACAAAGCGCGTCGACAGTTAGCCGGTAGAGAAAACGAAGGTAGAAAAGTCCTCGCGGTAAGGTACAACGCGGTGAAATCAGCAGCTGGTAGAGTTCGGGTTCAATATCCGGCACGTAACACTAATCTGCACGGTTTCCGCGGTCCCACGGTTTCCGCACGGTTCCGCTCCGGGACCACTTTTGATGGCCAGCGATCTATACGGTAATTTAGGATCTTTTGCGGTACACTTTGCGGTACAAAGGCCACAATCTGAGAACGAATAACTTTAATTTAATTATTTCAATATTTATGAATTAAATATTTTTTATAAAATACTAGCTGATTCGAATTGTTTGGCGGTCCGTCCTCTCTGCCTACCTCTGCGGTGAAACGGCGTGATGGTTAGTTAGTCTTAATTACTAAATTACTAAAAAGTTACAAGTTGAGCCCATGGGGATGGGACGGTGAGAGGGAGGAGAAGGGGATGGATCCAGTCTGTGTAGAGTAATTAATATGTATTGTGTGAATGTTGTTTATTGATTTTAGGTTTGTAGTTGTGAGGGGCTGAAGTCGAAAAGTCGAACTCACTGTAAGAAATATTAAAAATGTGTAAAACGCGGAGAATAAATGTGTTCTATTTTGAGTTAGTGTTGCATTGAGGGATACTTAGTTGTGCGGTTTGGTCTGGTGGTTTGTCTGGTTATTATATAAAATACAAAGGCGAAGAAATGACTCGTTCTCATGCTGCAGACATAAACTGCTAACAGGTGTTTCTCTGGCTGGTGTACCAGCGTGCAGCAAACCAATTAAGTGAGTTTAATAAGACTTTTAACACACTCAGCATGAGCATGTCAACGTCTCTTCTGCGCATAAGATATGGCATTAATTAATATGTGAACAGTAAATTAACCATACGAGCGGTTTTATTACCCAAGTTGTGCATTTCTCCAAATGTTCATGATAAGGTCTGCGTATTGTGTAGCCGTGAGTCAATTCTAGAACTGTGATTAAAATGTATTATTTACTATATGGGATATCCGTATTTTAGATTAGTTTAGAAATCACAGTTCGACCTCGTGAGCCTGCAGCAGGCCCCAGCAGCCTCCAACCGCCTGGAGCCAGTGTGACTATAGTATCATTAATTGGAGTATGTTGTGAGGCTGAAGGTAGCGGGGAGGGGGGGGGGAGAGGGGGAGAGAAAGGTTGGGAAGTACCTGGCTATTCAGATCTGTGGTCTTTCACCAGGGCGATACTGTAACGTGCCGCAAATATACTATTTTTTATAATAAAAATTAAATGAATAAATTGTGAAATAACACAAAGTAATCAAATCAAATTTACTCACGCACGCCGGGATTTGAATCCACGACCTCCGGATCTTACGCAAAGAAAACATTTTAACTACAGATCTTAACCATAACAGTATTGCCAAAATAGTAGACAAGATGACCAGTACCAGCATATTGCCCTAAAAATCATTTCCCACCAAAAAAACACCTTTTGACCCAATATATCATAATATGTTTATTTATTTGATTATATCTGAGATTTTACAAAAAATACATGTAGTCCTTTCTTCCGGGCATATCTTCAATTAAGGACAATATAGAAGCTTAAATAAAAATATAACTACGATAGAATAAGGTTGATATACGATTTTTTCAGTTGTTATTTATGTAGTTCACATTCAAGCCGCACCTGCGCAAATAAAAATTTAGTCAGATAGGAATAAAATGGAAAATACAAACCAGTCCCTGAATTTTTCGGGGTGAAAACTTACGTAAACAATAATGCAGATTTATATTAAAAATGTTGTTTTATACTGTTTGAGCAATATTTTTAAGATCGAAGCTCGAAATAAGCCAAATTGGGTAATTTTATGAAGTCCAAGCAAATGTCTACCTTAGTGAAGTGCGAAACGTATGAAAAGTCGATCAAATTCGAATGCGTTAAAAAACAAAAGAACACTGGGCTTCACAAATGCGGTTCACGCAGTGATCGACCCCGTTGCAGAGCGATATGTAAGAGAAGACGTGTCAAAATTGAACTTTTGAAAAATAATACTGCCGACGAAATTATCACGTAGTATTAATATAGATTACTAGAGACCAGAAAACTTCGCGTTATTTTTCAGCAAAAGCGGTGGTATTTTGTGACAACAGTGATGTTACGTTCGAATGACAGAATGCGGCGTTTTCTACGTGTAAGCTGCGTTCTATTTTAAGGCTATTCAAGCAAATCATAAAGAAATATTATCAATAATCACAAATAAATATTTAGAACGTACAATCCAATTTTGTTATTTTGAAATACCGGTAAACCGCGTGAAAAAAGGCAAAGATCGCGTATCGCGTAAAAAATCGTGCAACCGTCAACGCGAAATTTTCAGGTCCCTCGTAATTACTGCAATTTTGAAACGCATTTCAATCCTTTGTCTATCGAGTCTTGCGGTGGTCGACTATCACGAAACCTATCAGCAAGGCACGACTGTCAGCGCAATACATCAATTAACTTTTTAAATATTTTGTCCTATTTGTGTTGTCATGTCTGGCGACAATTGGTAATATATATAATTATTAAAACTTTAATTTCATCAGCGGAATTAATTTAAAAAAAAGGTTATATTTACTCCTTATTATTTTAGAGAAGAAACGACTTCGCAGTGAGTAAGTAATCCCTCTATCATTCAGTCTGTGTCATTTGAGAATACACGATTTGACGGTAAGAAGCCACGTGGGTGGGCATTGACATAAACGATAGAAAGATACGAGTGCAAAAGAATGCTGTAGGTAGTTGGGTAGGTGCACTTTTTTTAACAGTTATCGTACCCGGTAAAGATAACGTCACGGAGGTAAAGTTAAAACATGAACAATGCAGTGCCTAGTGCTTAATGACTTATGCCTGTGGGCGTGGGAGTAGCTTGCCATAGACCAGTGACGCAAAACGCGCGGCTCACGTAGATAAACGCAACAACAAAATCTATGCGGTAAAAAAATATTCAACGGTTTCTGTTCTATTTTTAAAAAAAGGGTTTAGAGACAAAATCTTCATAGTTTTGAATCGGCCGCTCAAAACAACACATTTTTATTTTACATATGATTCTTAAAACGATAGAATTTTGTGGTTAGAACTTAAAATTGTAGAACAAAATTTTGGGGACTTTTTTATTGTTAGGATGTTTGATGCATTTGAAAGGATTTCGTTTAAAAGTCTAGAAGATTTTTTTGATAAATCAAAATTAAGTTTTTGTTTGGAATTTGACTATCCGAACGATAAAAATCAACATAAATAATAAATGGTTTATTTCTATAGCGCCGTTTTCGTGAGAAAATAACCTCAAGGGCGCTTATTATTATTGCTTTGAACCTAGCAACATTTTCGTACACTCAATAGCAATTGTTCGGAGTTCCAGAATTGCTATGATCAAATATCTGTTTCAAAAATACAAACGACATCGCAGCAATTTTTTTAAATCAGCCGCCAAAAAATAATAAGCATTTTCGTTTTACAAGTTCTTTAATAAGATGAATGAAAAAACCGACAGATTTTATTGGTATGGCATTGGAGATGGAAAAATTTCTCAAGCAGCGCTTTACTTGTAAGTTATATTAGAAATATATTTTAAGGTTACTGTTTCAGTAGGTTTGCGACACCACCGACTGCAAAGTTAACCATGTCAAGTCGTATGTGTCCTATCCTCTGCGGCCCGTAAACAAAATGAAAATGGATAAATTGGCCCACCAGCTAAAGGTTGTGCACCACTGCTATAGACAAACGGACAATGCTAATATTTAAGAAGATAATTGAAAATCATAATAGTCAGAAAAAACTATATATAGACATGTATATGTAGGTAGTTACTATTGTCCATTGTTTATTTAATTAGCCAATTTTTGTTTGTTTATTAACTACAGCGCCCCTGAGGCGATTTTTCACAAAAACGGCGCTATACAAGTCATCCAAGTATTATTACCATATCATATTATTAATGTATAAGTCCCAAGTGAGCAGAGTGGTAGATACTCTCAGTATCGCCCTGGTGAGAGACTCGGAATAGAAACGCTCCTCCAAATGGCATAGCCGTAATTAGTGACCAGATCTGAATAGCCAGATCTTTCCCAACCATCATCTTTCTCATCTCCTTCTCCTCCCACTCCCCTCAGCCTCGCGACATACCCCAATATTGGGGATGACATAGGACCACTGGCTCCGGCAGTTGGGATGTGGTATCCACGTCATATATATTTTTTAAATATATTAATTCTCAGTATTGGGAAATGTTTGGGGAGGGGGAAGAGAAAGGTTTGCGAAACTCTTTTGGGTATTTTATAATTTACCGAAAATAATTAAAGAATTACATTTTTTTTGGATCAAACATATTTTTCATTTTAGTCTTGTTCATTAAATCGTACATTTTCGTGGAATGTTATTTATGTGTTTACCTTATCACGTATAATTTAATTTGGACCCAATTTGGATAATTTACCCCAGTTCCTCAACCCGAGGGACAGAGCCTGTTAGAGGATAGTCACTACTCAGTAAACATACCCAAATACCAGTGGCGTGTAGTCCATAAAGGCTGAAAAGCTGTGCCTACCCTAAGAAATAAGGAACTATAAAAATACTACAAATTCTGACCAGAACGTAATTTTTCGCTGAATTTGGCACGGAACTAGTGCGCGTATTTATACAGTTGCCCGCAACAATAAATTAGCGGTTTATGATGAAAAATGGATATTTTCAAATGAATTAATGATTTTTAAAACACCCTATAAGGTTTAATCATTGAAGAAGATAATATTAACACATCCCAAATGAAACACGAATCCGAAAAAACAACAGAAAAATAAAAAGGTATCAGTCGTATCTGGGGCTCGAACCCAGGACCTCTGTCTATCCGGGACAACCGTTTTGCCGACTAAGCTAATGAGACCAGTTCAATTTACGCCATCTACACCGATATCATACTTCAAGTTCAAGACTTGTTAATATTATCCTCCATTTTAAATCCCATATTATTGGCTGCTATCCTTATGATGATTGCAAAGTTCTTCCATAACACACAAGCAATCGGAATAGTCTCGGAAACCCTATAAGGTATTTTTATTTTATTTTATTTTAGTACACAAAACAGGCAATATGCCCAAAACTTACATACATGAATGTTTAAAAGGCAATAATAATTAATAAGTATAATAAACAACAATTATTATCTGGCAAAAATGATACTAAATAAAATGAAAAACAAGAGAAAGACCGAAAAAATATTAAAAGTAGGTGTATAAACTAACTCCTTATTGTCACATGTGCTGATGGTACACTGTTTTAGTACTTTATAAAATAATAATAATAAATAATATATGGAAAAATAAACTAATTGTCTTAATCTTTACTAATTCTATTATATTAATACTATTGAGAATGATATCATATCACGGGGAGGTGGTACTTCACCTGCACTAGACCCAATCATAAAGGCACAGAAAACGATTATAAAAATAATCCTTAAGCTACCTCTAATTACGGACTCTAACTTAATCTTTAATATAATGAGAGTATTTGACGTTCGGTAGATTTACGCTAAAACAATCCTCACTAATCTTTATTTAAACAAAAGTAAATACTATGAAAAAAAAGTAAACACTCGTATCATTGGAAATGCCAACAAAAATTTACTCCAAATTCGTGTAATTCATACTACTTTTGGGCAACGGAATTTTAGGTTCTTTGCGACAAGAATTTACAACATTCTTCCGGTTAGCATAAAAAAATCTGATTCACAAAAAATATTCAAACACAATGTAAAAAATTGGATTAAATGGGCCATTTACCGGTGCACTCACCCAAATTAGAAATTATTGATTCAACGATTTACGAAGCATATCTTAATATAAGTATATATTCATAGGTATTTTAAAACTATAAAATAATTTGCAAAATTACTGCCTCAACACAGGCTAGCCTAGTGAGGCGGGTTATGTGAAACTTCAACTATAACTGTTATTATATTATTTTCTATTTTACTTTATAAACCACTGTACACTTACATTATTATATTATACATGTCTTTTAGTTATAGTTAAATTTAATTACAATAAAGATATTATTATTATTAATCCCTAGCCACGCCCCCCACCCCTACTGTGCCATTTACTATGTATGTTCTTCCATAATTTTGTAATATTGTTCACTATACACTTGCCCTGACGATGGAACGGTTGTTCCGAAACCGGTAGGCGTGTAAAATAAATGTGGTTAAAACAAAGTTTGAGTGTTTCATTTGATTAAACTAATTGTGTTTAGAAAACCGCTAACCTAAAAGAATAATCAAGTATTTTAAAATGTCAGGAATAAATAGATCTAATAACCGACGACGAAATACTAAGTATTTAAAAAAATACATTATTGTAAATGTTTTCAATGATTTCCCACAAGTTTTGGGCATGGCTTATTGGGTGTTTTAACAATTATCAATTCAAATATTCAATGTAAAATTCATACCCAGCTTAGAAAAACTACATACAGCCTACCTTTGGCCATATAGTAATGCACGCCACTGGTAAAGACATTTCAATCGATATTTCAATTTGGGATTGCGGTCTTTCATCGGGGATTTACATATACTCAATTAGATATAAGATTATGTAAAGCAGTCTGAAAGCACGATTTAGGGATGTATTGTTGTGAGAGATTATTATTAGATTACAATTAGATTCCCATACGAAACTATGTAACTTACCCACACATTCATATTACACTTAATTCTGTATTTATGCGGTGGGTACGTTCCACAGAATATGGTGTAAAAAATACAGTATATAAGTAATTTTGTATTTATGCGGTGGGTACGTTCCACAGAATATGGTGTAAAAAATACAGTATATAAGTAATTTTGTATTTATGCGGTGGGTACGTTCCACAGAATATGGTGTAAAAAATACAGTATATAAGTAATTTTGTATTTATGCGGTGGGTACGTTCCACAGAATATGGTGTAAAAAATACAGTATATAAGTAATTTTGTATTTATGCGGTGGGTACGTTCCACAGAATATGGTGTAAAAAATACAGTATATAAGTAATTTTGTATTTATGCGGTGGGTACGTTCCACAGAACACGATGTAAAAAAAGACATTATATAATATTGTTATTTACGCGGTGAGTAAGTTCCACAGAAGACGATATAAAAAAGGCAGTATATAATTATATTTTTACGGGGTGAGTATGTTCCACAGAATACGGTGTAAAAAATAAGGCATATTGCATATTATGTACAGGAAAATGGGAGATAGGTTCCATTGAATAATGTATATTATGTCGCTCTCGGACAATAAACGCATCCGTGTTCGCATCTTTGATATGAAATCACTCTCTTCATTTTATATTTTATCTCAATTCGATCTCGATTTAATTTTAATCTAACTCAATTCTTCTTCTTCGTATGGTGGAGGAGAAATGGGGGAGGTCATAGCGGGATGCTGAGGTTATTCAGCCAGTCGACGGAATTAGAATTGGTCAGAAATTGGTCAGAAACATTCAAATAAACAGAATCTAAACATGGCTAGACTATCACTCACTCACACTTAATGCTAATAAAATCAAATTCATCACTTTTGAAATAAACAATACTAAAAATTCAGATACAAACCTTAACTTGCAAATTCATAGCTTACCACATTTAAATGGTCAATCATTGGAAAATATTAACCACATAACGTATCTGGGCGTAAAAATTGATCAAAATAAAGTGGACTGACCACATTTTATTTATTTAAATAATTTTATTTTTTTTAAATAACTTACTTTTTTAAAACAATCAGGAATGTCCTCAGTACAAAAGATTTGATTAAGATCTACATGGCTTTCTGCCAATCACTATTAGAATATGGTATTATCGGATGGGGCAGTGTTAATGATAATATTCTTAATTTACTCATTAGAATACAAAATGCCACTTTGAAAATTATACTTAAAGTCCCTGTAAGAACTACCACTGACGAAATCTTCAACAAACTTAACATTATCTCAATAAAACAATTATGCTCTAAAACAATACTACTTTACATAGATAAATACAAAAAACAAGAAATAACAACAATCACAAAAACTTCTCCTACTATGGTACTTAACTGTATAACAAAATCCCACTATCCTTCAAAAATCACAACAGCTGTAATAAATTTAAAAATCAAATAAAACACTGGATACGTTACATAGGGAGATCTGAAATAAAAAAGCATATTAACACCAAATACAGAATAACATCGAAACCACCCAACTGCACTTAAAACACCCCACCTTACAATTATTTTATTTTTTTCATGAAGCACATCAATTTAATATAATGTAATTTAATATTTTGGGAATGAAATCCTCAGCACGGGAAATCCCAGTGAGGATATCATTATTCGCTATTTTGTTGTAAAAAGAGAAGATAATAAAACATTATTATTATATGTGCCATAGGGAAACTGATGAAGGGGACATTCTTCTACCATGTGTTCTGTTGCTTGAATATGTCTACATCTATAAAGTTCCGAATCCTTCAGGCCCTATTTATGCATCATATGCGCACAACGGCTGTGACTGCACAGGATGCGGTTTAATGAGGTCCACGTCTTCCGAGGGAGAGAGAACCCTGGCAATTTAATAGTAGGGTCTACAACAAGGTGCTTGTTTTTCACGTCCGAGGTCTTTCACCGAGTTCACCAAGACTCTTCGGGGGAGTATTCTAACTAAATTCAAAGTATGTACGAGTATACATAATTACCATTACGCTTTTTGGACAAAAACCGTGTGCTAAAATTAACCATATTACTACTGACTCCATAGTATTGAGGGGAGGGCCCCATTATCTATGAACACATTCACGCACGATGTAATGTGAATACTCTCTTCTGTGCTGTACCTGCCACTTTACGTGTCTGCACCGCACGGTGCCGGAAGATGGGAATAGGTCTGTCAGTGGCTGAGTTGACATCGCGTCTGGATCCCATACCGGCGTCGTGCTTTAGTGGTGGTAGGAGATTTTCAAATATTGTCAGGTTATTCGTAACCCGGGAATGTTCGTCTTTCTTTTTAAAAAACGAAAAAAAAAAAACTATCCGTTTCTTATCACCAGTACTTTTCAAAAACATTTCCGATCCGCAAACAAGCCGCAACTGCTGTGTAAAATGTGAAATTTACTGGAAAGGGTTATAATAATATATTTGAGTTACGCTCACTTTCGTACCATCTATTTTACCGTTTTGCCTAATTTAATGATTGATTGCTGGCCGAAGATGGGCGATGTCCGGTTAAAATGGTACTAACTAATATCTGAGAGTTACTGGAAAGGACAAAAGTTACAGTAGCTTCGCGATTTTATGGGGGACCCTGCTGACCCCCTCTCGGATCGTATATAAAATGTTTCAGGTACGTAAAGGTTAAGACAGAGAGAGATTGAGTTATAAATGATCGCATCACGCAAGAAAGTAATGCAAGTTCGTACTCGATGAGAACATGCGAATTTCACACGGGTGCAGTTGTTTTCGGTCGTGTTTTAGATATGTACGTTTTTAAAAAAATACAGTGCCATGAATAAAAAAAAAGACATCGTGTCACGTAACTGGTAGCACACTATGAACTTGTTAATCACACTTTACGAATCATTCAAATAAAATTAATTATTTTTAAAAGGTTAGAGAGAATTTTTTTTCGTCTTTTGTGTTATCAGCTCGCAATATCGTTTAAAAACTGGAGCTATATGACCCATTGGAGTTTCCATTGAAAACCACAATCACATATACGTTAATTCATTAAAAAGTCACTAAATAATCATTTTAAATTTCCAGAAAATTAATGACAAATAATTTATCTTGCAAAAAAACGATTTTACAAATAAAAATGCATAATGGTGGTATGATAACTACGATAACTATGATAACTACTACAGAAAATGATATGGAAGATGGTTGGATTAATTTTTAAAAATAATTATATAAATTCCTAAAAGGGCTGATCCCTGGATACCGAACGAAGGGAAAATGCAGGAAACTCCATTAATGGAGGATTGAACGCGATTGGCACTAACAAAAAAATGTCAAAAGAAGCGAAGCTAGCAGTCCACAATAGAGTGCTGATACCAACCCTCATATATGGCAGTGAGGCATGGAACTGATCTAAGGATGAAAGTAAACCGAATGTATAAATGATATTTCAAAGGCGTATGTGTGTAACTATTTAAATTGTTTAAAAAAAATATGAGATCTGGAAAGAATGCAAGAATGTAAGCGTAATGGATAATATTAAGAAAGGGACGCTTAGACGGTTTGGGCATGTAGAGTGGATGAAAGAAGAAAGGAGTGTAAGGAGAATTAAAACGCGAAAGTTGATATTTTATGTGAGTATCACATGAGAGTCCCGACTGTCCGGAGCTAGTGAGACTATGACATCCTCAATTGGAGTTTGTTATGAGACTGAAGGTAGTGGGGACGGGAAGGAGATGGGGAAGAGGAGGTGGGGAAGTGCCTGGGTATTCAGATCTGGTCACCGAACACAGCTAAAGCCATTTCAAGCAACGCTTTGATTCTGAATGGTGGTCTTTCACTAGGGCGAAACTGAAAGTATCTACCACTCTGGAACGTGCCGCAAATATAGTACATGTTATTTTTTTAAATGAATAAATTGTGAAATAACACAATTAATCAAATATAATTTGCTTGCGCACGCTGGGATTTGAACCCGAGACTTTCGGATTAGTAACCACTCAACCACGGAGGCAGTCAAAGTTAAGTTGGTAGAACAAATCGGGGGCCCCAAGGAAGACATGGCACGATCAAGGGAATCAAATACTTGAGTCGGGTTATGTCAAGAGTCAGAATAATAGAAAAGTATGTGTGAGACGATATATGAATGTCGGTCTATCCTCTCTGCCTACCCCTCCCGAGAAACGGCGTGATGGTTAGTTATTAGTTATTAATTATAAAATAATTACATAGGAAATCATTCAAATTAGATCCCGAAAGAAACGACAAAAAAAACAGTCGCTGACAGTGACAGCGACTGTTATTGCTTCCCTGGTGGTCAATTTTATGCTGTGATATCATGGGCACCTAAAAGAAAAGCCCAAAAGTGTTTATGTATAATATATGTATAAGAATTGATATATTCGTGAGCTTGGCTGTCCAAATATATCAATTCTGGAAGAGCTTCGCAAACCGAGAACTCCAACCTGGAGAAGCTCATGGTCACTGGAAAAGTGGAAGGCAGGAGAAACAAAGGAAGGTCACCGATGCGCTACAGTGACCAAATTCGGAGGTGTCCGGAACGTCGGTGTCCGCAGCTCTCCACGCAGCGCAGGCTCGCGAGGAGTGGAAGAGCCTTGTACACCAGGGAGATTGGAGTGGGGGTCACGATCCTCAATGAAGAAGTGACTCAATAAGAAGAAGAATAATATATATTGAATTTCTGTGACAAAAAATTGTCACAGAAAACATTGTCCATTAGTCATTGGTCAAGTGGTGAATAATTCTAATACGACTATTCGTCTCTGTACCAAAAACAAAGGTAGGTACGTATACATATTATACAAATGTACAGTCAGAAAAACCCACTATATTGCTAAACGTTTAAAAAGATAAAACTGGACGTAGAAATCCACGTAAGCGGATTCGGTAACAGCAATAACCAGGTATGGTGAGCAATAAGAGTGTATCACCAGTCAGTAGTCAGCAATCAGCATCAGTTCCTATTAATTTTAATTAATTAATTAATTAAATTATTCAGAATAAATCAGACCACAAAGTGACTGCTTTCTATCAAAAAAAAAAAAAAATAAGTTCCTATTACGTTCCTATTGGGTCATTGATTGTGGATTGTAACCAGATGGCCAGATCCTGTACTCTATACTACAGAGTCTGGACTGCAGACTGTATATTACAGACAGACTATAGCGCCCCGGGGATACGCATTCCAGGGAACGAAGATGTTACCGGTTCGGTTATAGAATTGAGGACACAGCATCACAATCAAAACAATAAAATTAGTTAGTTTGTGATGGAAGTTCATTACAAATATAATTTTTATTCACTACTAAAATGTTACGAACGTGCGAATGAAATCTTGCACTTTTTATTTTATTTATTTTTAGGGTTACAAATAACCTGATAATATTTGAAAATCTCCTACTACCATCACAGTAAGCGGAAGATGTTGCTTGCGTCGTGATGGAGGACTTAGCCAGCCGAGGAATTGAACTCACAACGCCTTGGTGAAACCCAGACACGATGCTTTCACATTACACATTTATTTATTTTATAATCTGTATCAAACAAGCAACAAGTGAAAGGTTGACAGGTGAAGAATAAAAAGTCGTGGGGGGAGTTTTATAATGATTTTGCGACATGGGTCGAAAGATGATCGCAAAATTGTCTGTAAGTGATATTGAAAATATCAACGGTCAATGTAGCATCGTTGAGCATGCTGATTGCCGTGTTCTGGAAAACAGAAATTCTCGCTTTCGAGCATAAAACAGTGCACGGGATCTCCCACGAGTATACTTGTTAGGAACATATAAGTTTACCTCTTTCGACATAGGTGGATTACATATGGTTCCAGAGATTAACGTGGATTAACTGAATGACAGAGAGACAACAATGTAGGTTTATAAGAGCGTGCGAGGTTGTACATTGTCTCTTCGGTGTTATCTGTTATCCGGGATAACACATTGTGTTAATAACAGTTTGTTGACTATTATATACAAAAGACAAAGACATTAATTACGTTTAATTAAAAAGTTAAAAGATAACTAGTTTTGTATACAACCCGACAACCGTGCCGTCAACAGGGCAGCATTGAATCTCTAAGTACAGAAATCGTTGTCACATTGAATCTCTAAAACACCCACAAACTGCAATCGACAATGTTGATAATATATTATAATGAAAAACAAAGACACTTCAGCTCATGACGCAGGAAAACACAACGGGCAAAGAAGTGCAGGCAAAAACGCCGAGAGATTTTTTTATCTCTATTTCGGGTATCAGTGTCATAGATTTTAGGTGTTCGCGGTGTTATCTAACATTCAATGGGAGCGGAACGTCAAGGAAGATGAGAATATCTAGAACAGAATTCAAAAATCATTAATCAAATTAATAAAGATGGATACAAACCATATCTGATTGTGAATCTGTAAAGATAAAGGAAAAAATCCACGATAAGCCAGAAAAGAAACAGAAAAAAACAGTTTGCAAAGAAGGAAATCGAAGAACTCAAAGCATTTTTCCAGGTCTGAAAATTTATGTTTTTCTAGACTAAAGAGAAATACAGTTTATTAAATTATTCAGAATAAATCAGACCATCCAAAAAGATGAATTTCACGATCCCGAAAACATATCCTCAGGCCCGTACGCATAAATCTATAAGGGCCTTACCAAGAATGCGTAACATTCTTCTTTTTCTTGCTCACAAAAGGACAAAGAGGCTCCTTTCATCCAGAATTCAGATCGTAGTGGAAGAGTGCACGATAACAAATAATTAGTAGGCAGCTTTATGTAGCGAGAGGATATCAACCGATTCAGTTGGAAGGATGATGCATAGTCAGTGGTAATTAACTTAATGGCCTGTAAATTAAATGGGACGGTTTTGTTGAACGACACGTGAACGTAGAGAGATCGCGTGGAACAGGGAATAGACCAAATGGGGCAAATACTGTTGTAATGCCTTATTTGTGATGTTTTAACTTTAAGGATTTCAGTGATAAACACTGATGTTCAATTGATAGACCGGTCCAAACCATTCTAATTTCGGCTCAGAATAGAAGAAAAAAAAGATCACGTTAATAGAAGATATCTGAATAATATTTGTGATGCTATTCAAATATTTTTCAGTTAATTTGAACTGTCTGAAGGCGATGCAACAAAAAACATCCAAAACGAAAGAAGTATTTCAAATTTATGGGCGACTATTGGCACGTAGATTCTGATTTCAGAAAAAAAATTATGTTTTTAAACAACAGATATTTTTAGAATGAGAAAACAGAATAACCTTGAATTTATAATGTTGTTCTAAAAATCCACAAAAAAACTCATTGACATTTACCAAAGATATAAAACATTTTCCTACAAAACTTGAAAGCAGAAATCTCTTTTCTAAACAGCATAAAACTATCAAACCATGATCTCTGGCGTCATGAAAATCGCACATCCTTTTCAGTATGGAATTTCTATATCAACGCAATTCCATCGCGAGCTATAGAAATTTGAAACGCCGTGATAAAAAAGTCAAATATTAGTAAAAAAATCACGCAAGTCAAATAATTTTTTAAATATTTTTCAATTGGTCGATTTGCTCGATGATGGATACTGCAGCCAGTAAACGTTTAAATATTGCAATAATGAATCATTAGTTCCGTTTGCAAATTTTATCAGCCATGAAGATTACACAATCATTGAATCAATTAATTTTAATTTATTCAGGATACACGCTTGTTAATATGATTGTATATCCTGGAATCAACGTAACGCAGATAAAAAGCGAAGAATTCACGTGCATCGCATGCCTCGGATGACCTCAGACCTGCTACAGAAATAAACAATGGAGACAGATGATTAAAAAAAGAAGAGAAAAAAAGTGCCGCCAAAATGCAGTAGTTCTCCCAGTGTGCGGTGGTGGAAGAGTTGAAGAGGATGTGCGATTAAATAAAATGTGTTGTGCAATCCAGAGATCAAAATCCGATTGACGGGGAGAGGGACGTCGAAGAGTTATTATTTATTAATTCAAAATAATGATAATACTATTGTGCAATACGATAAACATGGTGTTTTTAAAGAGAAAAATATTTATTACGTTTTTTTTTATTTATTTGCATGGGCTTAGCATTTATCAAAATATAATCAGAAATATTACACATTTCTGACCGTTCTACGCATGTTTTACAAAAACATTTAAAAAGTTGAATATTCTTAAAAAATGCCGTGAAGGTTTTTCTGTAACTTGTCGATAAGATAAATTTAAAAAAAAGAACAGTGGGTGGTTTAATTTTTTTATGAACACTACGTAACTTTATTTTTTTTTTGTAATGCGGATTACAAATCTTTGGTTATGTTTATTTACAAAAAAGCAACGATAAAGGATTAAACATACTTTTCTCCACTGTAAAAAACGTATTCGTATTTTAAATATTTTGTAATAAACATACAATGGGACGGTCAGAAAAAGGAATATTTCTGATTAGATTTTGATATATACTAAGTCTATATAAATTTATAAAATATTTTTTTATTTAAAAACATTATGTTTATGGTATGGCGTAATAATACTATCAGTATTTTGAATTAATAAATAATAACTCTCCGACGTCCCTCTCGCCCTTAAAGGATTACCGCTGAGAACTCTGTAACCATTCCTTTTTTCATTTAATAGAAATAACGGATTTAATTATTGATAATAAAAACAATCGAGTAAAAATATATTAATTAATTTCCTGCCCCTACTTCGCTGGGGGCTAAAAACAATGCGATAATTTTATTTTGCCTATGATAGACATACGCAAAACCCTCTGTGCAAATGCTATTAATTGTAGCCAAGCATAACTAATGACCGTTTCTATACAGGTTTTCACATCATCAGTTTTCCTATCCATTCAATTGCCTCCAAAAGTAAAAAAAACTGGATCTGTGCGAGAATCCAGAAAGCATGCAAGTTCACAAAAGTGGACTTCTTTTCGCGCTTAAAAACCATTTTGAGTTACTAACTCATTTATTTTTAATTTAACTGTTCACGATAAAAATAAACAAAAATTGTTAGTAAAAACAATTTGTGTAGCGGATTTCCACTCAAGACGCCTGCAGATATAAGTATATTGACTTTGGTTATACGACCGCATATTCTCTTTGCATGTTTACTTTACAAATGAGGACGTACAGCAGAAATAACTATTTATGGTATCAACTGTTGGAAGGATCAACTGTCGGGGGGCCAAGTGTCGCGGGGGCCAACTGTCATGGAACCTAAGTGAGCCACCGAAGTAAGTCACCGTGGATGCCTAAATGATTTAATCTTTTAATGAGAATGCAATAGTTTACTTTATCGAAGGCCTTAAAGTAATCTGTGTAGATTACATCTACTTGATTTCTTAAAAATAAATAAATCTTTTTTGTAGAAATCCATGTTGTTGGTTTTGTATGTTACAAACAACGCTGGTATATATTTGATCGTAGATAATACAAAAAGTTTACTAAGTACCGGAGTATTGAGATTGGGCGGTAATTTTCAACGTAAATTTTTTAGCCGTTTTATTAATGTTGGAATTGCTTCCTTAGACTTTTTTGGAAACCTTCCTATCTTTAGAGACATTGTAAATTAGTTAAAGGGTAAGTAAGATTTTGGCCGAATTTTGAAATAAAGTATGGCCATATACCGTCAATGCCAGCACTAAGATGACCTAGATGGGCAGAACAACATGGTGAAAAGGGATTTTTTTTTTAACTGATCAAGCATCATTTAACAGATGGTAATTGATATACCTACACCAACTGAATATTCTGACGTTCATCCTCACGCTGCATCATTTACTCTGTATAATCTAAAAATCGTTGCGTGGCAACCGTAAACATGGCCACCACGCCGATGGCTACGGGCGCGCAACAAACTCAACAAGCTCGCGAATTATTTAGTTTGCTCCCGGCGATTGCATTGACGGGACGTCTGTACCGCTGTACGAGCGACTCCGCCAGGTGTAGTAGCTGAATATATCGCGACCGAAAAAAAAAATTAATCACGTAAAAGTAAACTCCTTCGAAAGTTTATTTTATTATTGAAAACCGATGTGAAGTGAGTTATATTTTAAATAAATACGTTCCTACCCACAAATTAGATTAATAATTAAAAAGTTTTATTTTTTAATTGCAGAAAAAACGAACATTTTTTTCTGGCTAAGTGGTAGAAATTCGTATGATTTTCGCAGTGTATTTGAGTGGAATGCGTCTGAACGTCGTTCTGGCAGATATGCGTTAATGTATTCAAT
This sequence comes from Halesus radiatus, assembly GCA_022606495.2. Lineage (NCBI taxonomy): Eukaryota > Metazoa > Arthropoda > Insecta > Trichoptera > Limnephilidae > Halesus > Halesus radiatus. The sequence goes on along the minus strand of JAHDVE020001869.1, from coordinate 33,291 downwards.
GAAAGTATTTTTAGGTGCAAATATTCCGTTCATTTCTCCTCGCACTTCGTCGCCCATAAAGGTTGGTGTGTATTTTCTTGATACTAATTATTCGCAAACAGATATTTCCAAAAATTACCGTATTCTTTGACGCTCGATAAATTGATAATAATATACAGTACCTCCGAATCCGACGCATTTCATATTATCTTTTAAACGTGGATAATATTTTTTATCTGAAAAGAAATTAACGTCATGGTGAATGTAAGCGCCGCAGGCGAAATCTATTGAATATCTACCGAAAAAAAACAATATTTCAAATAGTTCTGCACGAAAAAAAAAGGAATTTCGCACATGATAAATTGATTGTACTTCACTTATCGTTCAAGTGGATAATCCATAAAGCAGAGAATTTGCAAACGGTGAGTTCTGGCGTCATGAAATGAACCTATTTTTTCCGTGCATAATTTATGGGTCAACACAACTGCTTTCAGTTGGTAACATCATTTCTAACATGAGCTATGGAGCTTCGAATTATCAATTTAACTGTCATATTGACTGATCTGATTTGAGATTTTCACGGGCAAAAATATTATCGTGATATATTATATATATATATTTTGAGGTATACCGTGTTGCGATTTACATATCCCCTGATGATGAACACTGTAATACTGTCCGAAACGTTGGTTGGGAGGTAGAAGCAAGGCAACATGGTATGATACGTTAATAGAAACGTTACTTGAAATGGCTTTAGCCGTGTTTGGTGACCATGATTCAACCAGGTAAACTTCCCCACCTTCTTTTTCTTATCTTCTTCCCCTCCCCACTACATTCAGCCTCACAACATACCCCAATTGGGGATGCCATAGATTCATTGACTCCAGACGGTTGAGAGCAGCTGGGCCTCTTGTGCGATACACACATAAAAAAACCTACCCCAAAAATGAATTACGATAAGTCATATTGACCCTTCCAATAGTTTCAATTGTTCAATATATGGCAAAACTACAAAACTGAGGTAAAATGTTCCTGACTTTGAAATTGAATGCTTTTTTTACACAGACGATGTGGACACTTTCAGTAAACCAGACACAGATTAGACGGAAGAAACACATGTATCCTTTTTGCCTATAATTCACTGCCATTATTTGTGTTTGGTTTTATTGATATTATTATAATAACTCTATGATAATATTGTCGATGACTACTTCTATAGGATTGTCTTTACTCCATAACCTCTACCTGTCCCCAGCACTTGCGGATCGATTGTGAACCAAAGGCCTGGTAAACTTCTCAATTTTAAAAAAAAAAGAAAAATACTTCCATAAAAATAAATAAAAAATATTTGCATATGCGGAAAGATAAAATAAATAACTTAAATTTTACTTCATTTAAATACAGACAGGTAAATGTCGAGGGAGAATTGACACCGCCAAGTTCAATTTTTATAATATGAAATTAGACAACTGTAATTAAATATACTAAATAGGTTATTGGGTTCTTATTTTGTTTTTTTTTTTCTTAAAAAATCCAAACTAAGAACCTGACAACCTATTTTTCTAATATTGGTTTTGTGCAGTTGACACTTCCGACAAAAGTCCATCACACAAACAACATTAAAGATGGCGCCAATTCTCCTTCAATATTTACTCGTTTTTATAAATAAAGTAAAAAAATAAGTGAAGTATTTTTTGTATTTCGACACATGAAAATATTTTTTTATAAATGTAATAATATACTTTGTAATTTCTTCAAACGATTGGTATTTACTTTTTGGTGTCATTATTAATAACCACTTTACAAATATACATAGATATCTACATGTTTTGAAAGCGATGCTTTCTTCATCAGGAATACTAAAAATAATAATGTCAATAATAATAACATTAACATTGAGATAATATTAAAATATAATATTATTAATATTGCAATATAATATTATTTAATATTTACATATATCACAATATTGCAATTTACTATTATTTATAAACATATATATTTTTTTAATATAATATTAATAATATTATGTTGAATTCTATATACTCCTGACGAAGAAAGCATCGTTTTCGAAACATGTAGATATCTGTGTATTAATAAAGTGGTGAAAACGAAGTATATTATTAATTAATTTATTAATAAAGACGCCGCAAAGTGAATATCAGTCGTTTGAAGAAATTATAAATATTTTTTATTTATTTTTATGAATCTAAAAACGTGTTTCTTTTTAAAAATTATGAATTTTTCAACTGACTCTCAATTGTAAATATTTACCATGGGCGTAAATTTGTATTTTTTGCGTTAGCGAACGCAAAGTTAAATCAGCCAACAATAACAGCACATTTTGACAGTTTGGTAGTCCATATCGCGCTAACTAGCTAATGTTTACGTTGAGTGACAAATTTGCAACGCAAACAATGCAAGAAACGACGCTGCGTTTAAAAACACTGTCAAAATGTGTTGTTTTTGGCCGATTTAACTTGCGTTCACTAACGCAAAAGATACAGACTTAGGCCCCAGAGTGGTTAACGCTTCCTTTACGGTGCCAAATTATAACGCGATTTACGGTGCGGGACTCCGAGTTTCCCCATAAAAATTCGTAACAATATTGCTTTTTAAGCCAAAAATAATAATACAATCTATCAACAGTTATTAATTATGGTTGATTATACTGCAAAATACATATTACGGTTATAAAATAATATTAAATATGAATACGTTAGGAGCAACAAACAATGTTGGCTCAGGTAACCGAGTGTCTGGCACCGTTAGGGAACAATTAATAAATGACATTGCATTTGTATATGTGTCCTTATACCACACAGCACTACAACTTTGACTTCACACGGAAGTTAATAATATGTAATCTAAAGTCGATTTTTTGCTTCGTGAAAAGTTGAATTACAACTCCAAAGTCAAGCTCCGCACAGAACGACGTTTGGAATTTATGCATGAGCTTTTTAACTAGTCCATAAAATTAATGCAGGATGGCAAACAAAAAATTCCCCCTTCGACGAAAATTCTTCGACACCCCTTTTGGGCGAGCAATATTACACTCGGGGATGGTTCGTATTTCAGTTTTATAATAAACCAGTAGATTTCCAGTCGAGTTCCTACACTCGGTTTTCGAAAGATTGATTCTTTTTGAACTATTGAAAATTACTCGCATATATAACTAGCAGAAATATCCGGCGTTGCACGGGGTTATGAATGGTTCGAAGGAAGGATTTGAGGTTGTGATGTGTTTGATTCCTCTTATTTTGAACGTCAAGTGTGCAAAATTTCATCAAGAAGTACCAAAAATCTACTTTAAGGGGTGGGAAAGGGGTAATGGGGGTGGTTTTTCGAAATCCCATGTAGGCAGTGACCTTCCCCTTGTTTTGAAGGTCAAGTGTGCAAAATTTTATCAAGCTCGGAATAAAACAGTAGATTTGTATACAAAATGAAAGGGGCATTTTTCTTTATATAATAAAAATAATCAGATATGAAACTAAAAGATGCTTTGACATTAAATTGATATTTGAAAGCTTCGTTGATAGAAATGAAGTTGCAAGATGAAAACAGTTATGCCGATCTAGAAATTAAAAAAAAAAAAACTGCAAATTTCATGACACAAGAACTTAGTTTGAGAGTTTTTCTGCTTCAGGAAACAAATTTTCTGATACATATATACATTCAAAATAATACATCGCTAACGGGGTTTTAGTGATGATTCAGTGGCTGAGTTGGCATCGCGTCTGGGTCCCACCCAGGCGTCGTGAGTTAAATTCCTCGGCTGGCTAAGTCCTCCATCACGACACAAGCAACATCTTCCGCTTAGTGATGGTAGCAGGAGTTTTTCGAATATTGTCAGGTTACTCGTAACCTGGGAATGTTTGCCTTTCTTTTTAAAATTAAAAAATAGAAGCAAATAAATTTTCCGATTTGTATTAAAATTGAGTGTTTGTAAAGGTAAAAAGGGTGTTTTTTTCATAACCAAATGATGAAATGTTGTTTTTATATTATCGTAAAATGCAGTATCAGCTTGATCCACAACAAATCCACAATTATAATCTTCCTACTTGGGTGTTCGTGCAAACAAATGGTGAATTGATAATGAAATTGAATAACGCAATGAGGTTCGACATTTTTTTACCGTAAACAAGTAGTGACATTAGAATATTGAGAATGCCGGCCTTGATTAAAAAATGTGTATAAACAAACTGCGTTTATTTGCAATGTGTTATCTTCTATACAGCGTGTTAAGAGACGTACCCGACCTACTTTTACCGGTGAATCCTGACGTTATTTGAATTAAAAAAGGTTAATTAAATTTTGGTCACCGGTGACATTTTACGTACATTTTTTTTTCAAATAAACCCAAAAAAAAATTCACATGTCGTCAATGGTCAATCAGCCGATTATTCACCCAATCTCGCACCTCGTCCGTAACTTTCAAATGCGTGCTGATTATTTTTATGTTTTAAGGTGAATGAAAATAAAAACCAAAAAAATGTTGCCGGAGACCGAAATTACATTTTCATTTTTCAATCCAAATAAGGTCAGGAGTCACTGGTTATAAAGTCAGGTACGTCTCTTAACACCCTGTATAATATAAAAGGCGATGTTCGTAGGTGTATCAGCTATAGACTAAAAAAAATACTGGATCGATTTACGCGAGTTTTTTTTTGCAAAATGATACGCGCTGTCCGAAGAAGGTTTAAGGGGGGGGGGTAGCGGTAGATATAGGGGTAGGGAGAAAGGTAGGTGTAGGGATAGGGGGCAGGAAGAACACACCACAACCTCATAACTTTACTCCAAGCCATTCATAACCCATCTAGTTTTAACATAAAAATTAACCAGAACGCCTCAAATTAAGATACATTATTTGCATGTCTCTTGAAACCTTCAAGGTTTACGTAGAAGATATCAAGGGAGATGTCATTTAGCAGCATCATACCCCGTGTCATGCTGTGCTGCGCCAAAAGGTCTGTTATGCCACGTGGTATGCGTTGCAGATTGTGGTGCTGCCGCTGGCAGTATTTCGTACGACGGTGAAGAATATTATACTAATGAATAGTAAAATCAATGCGTCGCAATATTAACAAGAACGGGAAAATCATTAGCATAAAAAACGCTGTGGTAGTGCTGGTACTATGCACGTGAGAAAACATGATACGTACACATAAACACATACGTATTCACCTGTTTATTAAGATCTTTGGAATGTGTGAAGATGCAAGCGGGTGCTATCAACATGCAAGTTTTCTCAGCTGTGTTGTGATTGTTCAGTTGAAAACATAGTAGGTAATAAACAACAAATAATCATACGCACGACGAACAGATAACCTCTTTGTAAAATAATTTAGTAAAAAATATATGTTCGGGGAATGTGCATTGTGAAAATGATGCAATCAACCAATAATAAAAGGAAACCCAAAAAGCACATTTTTCTTAAGAACTCAACACATAGTGGTAAATACTCTTCGATCTGTGGAAAGATAATCATTCGGAATCAAACGTTGTCTGAAATTACTTTAGCCGTGTTTGCTGATCATATCTGAATAGCCAGGTACTTCTTATCCTCCCCCCTCCCTTCAGCATAGCAACATATCCCATTAAGGATACGGTTGGGACTCTAGTGCGGTATTCACAAAGAAAAAAAAAACAGACAGGAGGCTCCGAGGTTTCTCTCGGGACCTGCGGGGATGCTGTATGAAAGGTTTTTTTAGGAAAGGAAGGAGTAGGTCTTGAAGTGACCAGTGTTGTGGAAGGCAGGAGACACAGAGGGCGATGGATCGTTAAAACGACCAGTTCCAGTGCGTTAATTTAACAGTGCATAAATGTTAGGAACGTGTTTCGCTTGTCTCCCGACTGTACACATCGGTATAATATATATAAAAGTATCTGCATTTGATAGATTTACGTTTATATAAAATTATTTTATTGAAAAACAGTTACAATATCGCTGAAGAATTGTGAATATATATAGAAACTGAAGCGATAATAGGTTTTCATTCAATTATCATAATTATTCAATTACAAAAAAGTTACAGATTTAGCCGACGTGGATGGGATGGTGGGATGCTGTGAGGGAAGGGTGGGAGGGGAAAGGGATGGATCTAGTCTTTGTAAAGTAATACGTATTGTGCGAATGCTATTAATTGATTTTAGGTTTGAAGTTGTTAGGGGCTGAGTTAAAAAAGTCGAACTAGAAGTGCTAAAAATGTGTGAAGCGCGGTGAATGAACTTGTTTTGTTTTAAGTTAGTGTTGCATTGAGGGTGGCTTAGTTTATGGTTTTGTCTGGTTTGTCTGATGGGAACTCTCAAATAAATTCGTTCAAGTAGTTCAGGGCAATCTATCACAGAGGTGGCTATTTTATTTAATGCAGGTGTAGAGGTGACTTTTTAAATAATGGCACATTATCAATGCATTGTGTACCGATACACGTTACTGTAGGAGAGCTTCATATGCGCGAAAGAGACGAAGTTATAAGACCGCATATGGCCATAAAGTGATGCGAGTTCGTACTCAATGTACACAATAGTTGGTCGCTTAGCAACGCTTTAATAGCGCATCCAGCGCAGTTGTTTTTTGTCATGATTTATTTTTTTAAACTCTTCTTATCAATCGAAATAATCACCAGCGACTGTATACTCTATAAACTCATGTCCGGAAAAAAATGCGTGTAATAAATATTTTTGAAGATCGGCTTTTCAATCAGATTGTTTTTTTTAATTACAACAAAAATATTTACTACCTATCAATGAATAACGATAATAAAATTATTCAGAAATGATAAGACAAACACAAAACCACAAAAAAATTAAAACCACAAAAAATCAGAGAAATAAATGCAGGACGGTTATTTTTACTTAGTGCTTTTCGATCGGTTCTTTTTTTAATGTGTCCAAAGTTAGACATGAATTGACTGGCTGATTCGTTCATTAAAGCGGTCCGAGCTTTCAAATGGTTGTATCGCAGATTATGCTGATAATAATGACGAGGCTATCAGTCCTCGATGGAGTTCTGATACCAACCCTGCCTGAGCTGGCAGAAGAAGAATAAGGAACTCCAGTCCAATTATTTTTATCGATAACGACGTTCAAACTTAAATATATTTAGTTTTTTTTTCTAAAGTGAGTTTTCATAGTTAAAATAATTATCAAAGACCACCAAAACGCTTAAAATCTATGGCCGGTCGGTTTTGATCAGTTTTGAGGTTAGAATGTCAAATTTCAAAACAAGGCTGAGCTTTACCGTACATAATTTTATATTCTATTCATAGTAAACCATAACCAAACACATGTAATAAACTTATGTACCTTTTTAGAAACTTTAACTCAAAGAATAATAATAGTATTAATATTATCATAATATGCGTATTGATAATTGGTTTGCTCATGAATTTATTTTGCTAATATATTTCACTAATAATAGTATTTTATATTGAAAAATGACTATATAGCTTAAAGTCGCCTAAATTAAGTTTAAATTTCACCAAAACTAAAAAAAAAGTACATATTTAAAATACAAAACAAAAATGAAAAATAAAAATATCCATACTAATACAAAAACAAAATGCGCACGTGACGTCAGATATTCCTAATGCAATAGTACCAACATAACACGGTGTTTTGATGAGATGATTTTTTATACACTTTTTAATAACGATTTATAAATTTTACATATAATAAAAGTTATATATTCAGAATCGGCTGAATTTGCTGTTCTATATGAATATATATATATATATATATTTCAAAGCCATTATACCGGAGTTCCTTATTAAAGTAGACTTAATGATGAATAATACCAACAGAAAGATGAAATGTTTAGTTTCCAGGGCGAGCGAAAGCAACATGAAAGGGGAAAAAAAACAACCAAGTAGGTAAAATACATTGTTATTTTTTTGATCCAAACTAGTTTGTTTATTTTGCGTCAAGAACTTCCTGTCAAGATTGGTTAAAATCTTTGATGAATCGTTGACCTACAATTACACTTATTTACCAGTTCTAAGAGGATTTGCTAAGGCCCCTTGTCAGTCACACTTAAAACCTGAAAAATTCCTACGCAAAAAAAAACCAAATGAAATGTACGGGCGGTTTCTGTATGTAAAATTAATAATAAGGAAGAGAAATTCAACGAATCAATAAAATATTTGACCTACTAGTGTTAGTACTTAGTTACTCCGCCTTTGCTCGATTAAAAAAAATAAATTATTCAGTTTATTGGAATAATAAGGTATCAGAAAGTTGCAGTTTATAACTCCCATTGTAATATTTTAGCATTGGAGATAATATTAACAAATCTCAAATTAAATATGAAACAGAAAATAAAAAGTTCACGGTCGCAACTTGGCACATCCGAGACACTATCTAGATTGCAAACACATTCGGGTAGAACTTTGCGATCATACAAATAGATAGCGGCCAAAAATATGGAAATCAATTGCGGACAATATAATTGATAATCTTAAATTGAAATAAAAATGACGGAAAATAATTAGGTCTCATTAGCTCAGTGATAGTGTTGTCCCGATAAGATAGAGTCTCCGGATTCGTTTCTTAGATGAGACTGTTACCTTTATATTTTCTGTGCCCTTTTCTGTTTCATATTTCATTAGATATATGTTAATACTATTTTCAATTATTAAATATTACAATATTTTATAATTGAAAATGTGTAACAGTTTAATTGATATTTAAAGTTTTAGCTCCATAGCTCATGAATTAAAAGAATGCGTGCTGAAAATGGTTGCATCGACAAATTTCAGAAAGGAAAAGGCGTGCAAATTTCGCAACCGACAAACAGATCTGTATCGTCGTCAGTTTGAGTGAGCTACCATCTAAATCTCAATACAAATAAATTAAAATTTGAAAAAAAAACAACATCAATAACGTCGTATTTTTCAATCTTAGCACTCTAGCTCACTCTAGTCACGACTCTAGACTCTAGTCACGAGCCGCCACTGATTGTAATTATCATTATCCTAGCCAAAGACAACAGGTTTTTTTTTTAATTAATTCGTAGTAAAGTTGGTAAACCGAGTGATATAATTAATCAATATGTGCACTTTATTTTTCCGTGTAGAAATTATTCTAAAACAAAACAATAGTATAAAACGTTGACACAAATAGTATTCAAGGTTAGACGCGCTTGTTTCCGATAATAAAATGAATTATTTCATTAATTTACCAACAAGTAGATTTTATTGCCCATTAATCGAATAGTTTTAAGGTTGAACGAAACGTGATACGCGCTCACAGATGGCGCTAATTCAATTATTTCAGAAAAAAAACACTAGTGCGTTTAAATATTTGTCGGCGGGTATAGTACATACGCAATATGAAATGGAATAAATGGTTATTGCAAGATAAAAGCTCAAGTCCTTCAAGAAACTTAAAAAATATGTTACATTTATATAAGGATGTCTCCCTCTTACACATAATGTTTTTCTATTGTTGTCTTCCTCTAATATTTCGTTTTGTCTCTCTTTTGTAATATATCTATTTCAATTTATTGTGTTTCGTAACTATATATAACCGATAACTCTGTATTAGAATTTAGTTTATATTTTCCCTGATGAAGCTTGAATTAAGAGAAAATAAAATATTTTCGTGGTTTTTAACAAGGTGTTTCATTTAGTCAATACAATGTCAAACCATAAAGTGATTGCTTCTTATGAAAATATTAAAAAAAATGATACATGTTAGTTTTATAACATATTGTATTTTTATAAGTTCTGAGCTTTAAATCTACAGTAACAATTGATTCCATTTCATATTCCGTGTGTACACCCGCCGACAAACAATTCAATATTTTAAAGCACTATGTGCTAAAGGTATTTTTTTCTAAAATGTTGTAAACTAGCGCCACCTGTGATCGCGTATTACGTGTTGTTTAGCCTTAATGCCTTTGCTTAGATTTGAAAGGAATTATTGGCACGGACGTCCCTGAAAATTGCCGACATTATAAATATGTCGACGATCACGATTTAGTCTTTTTCGTCTGCATCAGATAAGACAGTATTGAATGTACTAGTATTTGTTTAAAATCTTAACACGTTCAAAATGATAGCCTAGATAGCAAGCGATGTCTTCTCCCAAATCAGGAATTTACCTGTGTTTTGAATACTAAACTAGGTCATATATTGATCATTAATACTATTATATGCAGCTAATACTTTGTGGTTGTTCATTATAAAGATAAAATAAATTCACTAAGGGCCGGCTTTATAACCAACCAGCCGTTCGTAACGCTTGATACCATTTTTAACTAATATTTGGTCTACCGCCCGATTTCGCCGTTTTACAAATGTTCCTCAGATTATGACAGCCGTCAGTTGTTGCGCGACGATCGTTTATTTGAAACCGTGCACTATTTTACTTAAAAAGACAATATATAATTTGCATTTATTAAATGGAGTCCTTATCGAGCAGGGAAAGTGGTGACAAGCAAATGACAATTATTCAAGATAAAAATAAATAAAAACAGATGGATAACGGTTCGTTACATAACAGAAATTTGGTAGTTAGTTTATAAAACTGGCCTTTAGTATAACACCACTTTGTTTAGAGTGATTTTGAACTCAATAAAATTAATAAGAAATGTTTTGTACGAACTACTATTTAATATATAAATATCAACATGTATCGGATATTTGTATATTAAATCGTATCCTGATGAGGGAAGCTTCGCTTCCGAAACATGTTGACATTTATATATTAAACAGTGGTTTATGCAAGACATGTCTTATTAATTTCAGCAATATTTCTTCAATAAATACAAATTTACTTTGCGGCATCAATTTAAATTAAATAATAAAAATTATTTGGTTTACACCATTATTTGATAAATAGATATCAAGAAGTTTCGAAACCAATGTTTCCCCCATCAGGACACAAAGTTTGTGTATCTCTAATTTGTATCCTGATGTTGAACCTTTGGTTTCGAAACATGTTGATGATTATTCATTAAATAGTGGTGTAAATAAAATAATTTCATTATTACTTTATACAAGTAATATTTTACTGTAGTATGTTACCTATTACGGTAAGTACATTACCACTCAGGGACTTATGTAGCCTGCAATTATATTACTTTATAGATTAGTCTGAAAAACATACGACAAAACTATAATTATTCAATGAACATTTATAAAGCAATTATAGTAATATAATGAGTTCTTAGAAGTAGCACGAATTTCATACGAATGACCTGTTCTAAGCATTCAAAAATAATGCAAAGGGTTAATCCTTGTAACAAAAATGGTGAAATTATTTATTCTTTACCGGTAACAAATACAATTATTACTGATTTAATAATATAATAACCGCAGTGGGAGGGATAAATAAATACGTCCGTCACTCCTGGACACACTGACCCCCATATTCCTACCCACCCCTCATACCTTTTTCCTTCCCAGAACTTCCTCTCCCACCTTTCCTTAAAAAGACCCTCCACACAGAATCCCCCAAAAAGACGGAAATTGTTTTCAATGTGTGGGTTAACGTAAAAAAAAATTGGTCCAAAATCATATTTGTAAATTGGTGTTTAATAGAATAAATTTATTCAATAAATATATATAAACGATATTTTAAATAGTGGTGTAAACAACGTATTTATTTTTTTGGTATTTCTTTGGCATTAACTCTGTTTGCATAACATGAACTCTGTTTACGAAATAATAACTATTCCGAGTTTGCTAATCATTTATTAGAGACAAGCCACAGCTTAAATAAAGAAAAAACTAAGTTTAAACATTCAAATATTAATACATATTTTAAATTGTGTGCCTTAGAAACTTTATAAAAAAAAAACTAAAATTAATTTAGTAAACAAAATAATAGCACCCTGTAAATCACCTTTGTTAACCATATTTCCTAGTTATTTTGAGCCCCCCCTCCTAAATCACAACTCCCACTACCATCACCAATGTGCAATTATTTTTGCACTCGTTTAATTTAAGTTAGTTTTAAAAACGCTAATGAATGACACGGATGTGTCGAAATCGGTAGCGTAGTAATAAAATTAAGTAACAAAAGTACATAGTGATTAACCCCTTTAGAAATCATTTAAAAATTTTGAAAGAAAAACACCTTTTTTATGAATGAATTATATTTACTGAACCATATATCATCCATAAAAGCCATTTGGGGCACAAAATGGGACTGAAAGGTGATATTATGGTGCATCTGTCTTTTGTCTCTCTTCCACATACCATAAATCGTATTTATTTTCGGGAGTATATTCGGGAGTGATCTTTTCTGCACGTAAACATTGACCGAGTTAACTCGGGTGTGCGTATTTTTGCACATAATAGCCGCCCGAGTATACTCGGGCGTGGTCCTTAAGCGGTTAAAAGTCTTCAAACCAAAAGTATTTTAAGAATAATTTTCAATTGCCAATATGTTAAAATTCGTTTAGTTGAAAAGGGGTATTTTTCATACTAAAAACTACTTCATAGTAAATCGTTTATTGTTATTTTTTTGAAAAAGAAACTATCGGAGAATGAGTCAAACCTCACATCTCATCATATTATAAATAGAAATGCAATATTTTAAATCCCTCCAGAAAAAAAATATCACTCTCATAAAAATCAAGATGAAAAATTAGTTATTACACATATAGTTAATTTATTCATCTTTATCGTCTCCTGAATTTTTTTAATTCTGTGGTTTAAATAGATTTACCTATTTACAGTCGATATATGTACTCGTATGTGGGTAATTGTCCAATAGAAGTGTAGGGCTCATCCGGAGCACTTTAAATCAACGGCGTGAAGTGAATGTATTATTTAAGGACGCTAGAATGGACACTACTCTGTAGTAGTCTGTAGAACTGCAGCACGAATGCACAGAATTAAAACGGATGCAGCCGTTAAACACCATTCACTACAATTATTATTAGGAATTATTAGATAGACGCACGGTCAACGGTCATGGCCGGAGAAAACTATCAGCTATAAGCAGTGGCGTGCATTGCTCTATGACCAAAGGTAGGCTGTATGTAGTTTTTCTACGATTTTTTTCGGTTAGAACTGCCAGAATTTAAAATTAGATTAAGATATTTAAATCATATGACAAAATTATACGTAATTGAAACCCCAGGGCGTATTATAAATTGGTGAGGAATGCTCGGAAAACACAATCAACTGATAAAACGATAGAAATGGAGTTGTAGTGGTATAATCGGTTAATAAATTTTGAATCGGGATACTAGGCAATAATTTTCTTTAGACAAAAATTTGTTGATTATTTTTTTTTCTTTGAGAGATAGCGACACCGCAAAAAAAATGTTTTTTCGTGTTAGTCTTTAACCTAGCGGTAGTGTTGGAAACTAAAAAAATCTGACCTTTAGTGAGGGGGCAATACTATATCGGTAATTTTAAATTTAGTGGGAGCGCAGTCACAGCTTTTATCTATTTCACAGCTTTTAATGCCAGCAGTGTATGGTGATGCTTGGGTTTGCGTTATGTATCCCGCGAAAAAAAGATCGAGGAAGTTAAATACACTGCCATAAATAAAATTCCAACTAAAAGTATAAATTTATCAAGCAGAAACAATTTATCAATATAGAATGAAAAATATTTTTTCATCAGATATTTGCAATAGTTTTTTTAATGGTTTGTTTATCTTAGGGTAGGCAAGGCTTGTGGTATATATATAAAACTATATTTAATAGTTTATACTTATAGGTACAACAAAGAGCAAAGACCCGAATTAACTTAAGTTATTATACCAGAGTTTATTTTTAGCGAGCTAATAACGAGGTCTGGAATTTCTGTCGTCTGCGATCCAATTAATTTTGATATAAACCATTTTTTTCCGATGCTATTATTAGTGGGGTGTATTTATAGATTTTCTAGCATTTACACGGCCCTTGGAGGCTAGATGTTTGTTGGATTTTTATTAAAAGATATTGCCCTTTCACTTCAGTTCTCATTTACCTGTCATAGAAATGTGTACTTCAAAGAGAATGGCAAGGACATAGCATTAGAACTGGCATACCGATAATTGACATTATACTACATATTATGTGTTACTGGAATACTTTTAAATTCACAACGTTTTCAACATATTAGCTAATTTTCAATTTATTCTGTATTTTATGTATCAATTCCAAAGTGTAACAATTAAAAAAATTGCAGTTTTGAGTTAAGTATGAGGAAATACTTAGAATGCCGATATCTGTGATTAATGAAACGACTCACCGATAGTCAACAGGGGTTTTTAATTGTACAACGGTGCTTAAGATTAAATTTACACAATATAAATTAGAAGACGAGATAATAATACGAATTAATCTAATTAAACCGAACAGGAAGAGAACGATGCCATTAGAAAGAAAAAAAACAGTCGACTATATAGAAAATGTACATGTCACTAGTGTCGCCGTACTTCAGGTGTTTGACGGCTGTCGAAATAGTAAATCTTAGTGGCCAGTTCAGCATGTAAAAGCAGGTGTCAACAACATATTTTTAAAATATTTACCGGTTGCATACTATAACAATTCTAAATTACCAGCACACACTAAATACGGAATATAACAATTATTTTAGATCCAGGCTGAAACAACTACGAAAATCCTACTAAAACTCACAAATTATAGAAAAAAAATGTAATTGTTTATAAATGTAACATATTTTTATATAAATCCTAAATAAAAAAAATACATGCACAGTAGAATATTAAACCTGTCCAAAATCTTGCTTCCTAATTACCTAAAAACTATGCTTTTTGAGTTATACAATTTGGAACTGGGCCACCGCTATAGACATTTTCCTTCGAATTTGAGATCAACGTAATAAAAAAAAAGCAAATGAAGAAATAACGGGGGATTACAAATTATAACGACTAATAATTACCATGCATTACGGTAAACCCAAATAAGGGCCGTGCGACACTAATATTCAATACACTTTAGAAGGCTTAACGAGTTAATTTAAATAACCAGTTGGCAGGATTTATGCACTGGGACGGGATATTGGTAGCATTACCATACATACCTGTACACATTACATAGATTTACTAATCGATGCTGTATTAAAGCAACCGTAAACTAGACCTACTGCAAAACGTCAGTAGTTATTGATATTAGTGTTATTTATGGTTCCTATAAAACCCGCAGGCATAGGATGGTTTATTAAATTAAACATTTCCAATATACCAAAATTAATTACAATATTAATTATTGACAATACACATACATAATATCCAAATTGTCAAATTTATATCACTTATTCATTATATTTGACGGCTTCCATGGTCGAGGGGTGAGGCTCTCGACTACGAATCCGAAGGTCGCGGGTTCAAATTCCGGCGTGCGCAAATAAATTTTATTTAATTAATTTGTGCTGTTTCAAAATAATGTTTTCAAAATGTTTTCAAAATAATATATAGTAAATGTGCGCACGTTTTAGGGTGGAATATACTCTCGGTATCGCCCTGGTGAAAGACCACCATTCAGAATTGAAACGTTGCTTGAAATAGCCTTTAGCCGTGTTTGGTGATCAGATCTGAATAGCCAAGTATTTCCCCACCTTCCTCTTCCCCTACACAATACCTTCAGCCTCACAGCATTCCCCAATTGGAGATGCCATAGTCTCACTGGCTCCAGACGGTTGGGAGCAGTTGGGACTCTTGTGCGGTATTCATATAAAAAAAATTATATTTTATGTAAACTGTTGGTCTCCCAAATGAACAAAAATACAATAAAACAACACCGATAACTCTCAATGAAAATATGAAAAAGAAGAAGAAACAGAAAATAAAAAGATACGGTCGTGACTGAGTCTCGAACTCAGCACCTCTACTCTATCCGGGACTCTCGCTTATTTGCCAATTGAACTACCGAGACCTTGTTGAATTCCGTCACCTCTGTCAATCTCATTCTTCCCTTGAGAATCGTTTTTAATATTATATTTATTAACCTAACCCAACTGTCACAGAAGGGACTTGCATAAGGAAGGTTTAAAATCACCACAAACTTCATTATGAAAATAATTATTAACAACATTAGCTCCGTGAATCCCTTACAATTTGCGTCCAATTCGACCACTCACAAAAAACCGGTACGCAATCGATTACAAATAAGGTCCCCTCCTAAAAGTTTTAGTAAGGATCTAATAAACCGGAACGTACCCTACGTGTGGTTTATCGACTATTTGTCACTGAATTATGAACCCCATTTAGATATAGATACAATTCGATTATGCGTGTAGTTAACATACGCGGAACTGACGTTTTCTTCAGAAACTTTTATTATGTTTGTTTGAAAATAGGGTATTGTTATTGTTCTTTTCATTGTCCACAAAAATTAAGAAAAAACTTATGAAATTATTATGGAATTTTTATTTTATTGTATTATTAAGGAATATATATTCTACAACGATTTGAAATGTAACATTTTGGATATTCTGCCAAAACGACATGTTCGTGAATATGACGTTGTTGACGTCACGCCGACCAACGTCGGTGACAGCCGTGTCTTTCCAGCCAGTAGCGTTATGAACATCATAATGACGTTGTAGCCAGTTCGAACCGTTTCGGAATGGGCGGTTTTAATGGATGAAAATATTAAAATTACGGATTTTTAATGCGATTATCAGAATCAGAAATATAAACGTTAAATCTTCGACACATTTTTAGCGGTATCCATAGTTTTGTGAAAATATCCTATTCTATTGGCACAGGGAATAAAAATTAAGGAAAGGAATTTGAAGAAAAAACGCAATTGACCGCACCGTACAGCCGTAGAGTTTAGGGTCGATGAACTTTACAATAATTAATTACATCAGTGTTGTTGCAGACATTGACAAATAAATACGATTAATTTGCCGCATCCCCGTCAAAAAGCGTTGCTTATAGTTTTACTGTAGACAAAAATGGTAGGAAAAAAAAATTGGCTTGGCGATATTATCAATCAAGAGTTTTATCTCAACGTTTTCAAGCGGCATCATTAATTGTGCGTTATCTACAGTTTGTCTAAATCTATGACATTAAACAAAGTAAAAAAAAAATAGCCATGGAAAACTTAAAAAAAGAAACATATATATATAAATACCTGCTTAAGTGCACCCTATAAATTTTAAAGATTAGAGTGATCGGATACTTTATGATGATTCGATAATAACCGTTAAATAAAGAGAAGTACCTACCTACTATATTAATTCACCATGTAGGTACCTGATTTAATTGGATAAACCGTTTCGTGTACATCAAAGATGCCAACCACGAATAAAAATAGGACAATTTGTACAAAAACGTATCATAACAAATTTGCTAGAGCATGCATAGTGAAGACATGATGGGCGTATTATGTATTCCACAAATCACAATTAATACTAGGGTGACATTAAATACTGTAATTAAAAGTAGTAATGTCATTTAAATTAACACAAAATGATATAATTATTATTATTCACACTTTATGGACAAAATTTATTACTAAAAATAAAATCAATGCGTTTTTTAACAACTAAGGCGGTTCCCTAATGGGTCGGTTAGTAATCAACATAAACTGAGTGCTGTAAGAATGCGCGATACCGAGAGCGCTCCGTTACATGTCGACGGTGAAAACGTAAGGTGTCGAATCTGCATTTTGCGAGGTTTACAGAGAAGTGAACACACAAAGTTAAATTCGACTTTCTACGCCGGATGCATCGTGCAGTTGAGACCATTTTCATTTTAAAAAAAGAGAGAATTTAGAGGAAATCTCAATTTTTTTAGAACCGTCGATATATTTCTTTTGGCGCCCGTACAGGGGTGTTGAGTACTTCCAGTATACAGGCAAGCGATACGTGGTTTCAATATCTTCCTTTTTAATAACATTTCTCTTAGTTAACTAATGTTAATGACCTTTCTTTTAGTTTTTGAATTGTGAATAAACGTAAAATTCCACAGCCTCATTGTCACTTGACTCACTCGACGATATTTTTAAATACGGGGCGGTGAAAAAAAAAACTCCAATACCGACAGTTTAATCGCTGCAAATATACTGACATCTGCAGACCTGTGAGCGTATCCGTGCAGCGTGACGTCGTGCAACATTACCCGCATTATGTCGATTCCTTACCGGCCCACGAGGGAGCCGTCTAAATTTGTTTTTAATTATAATTTTCTACATTCATAGAAAAGTTATCAGATTTCGGTTTATGGTATTTTACAAAGAAATAGTTTTATTTCAAATAACCAATAAGTACGTTTTAACTTAAGAATAACACGGTAAAAGCTATTTAAATGATATTACAATTCGTTAGAATATCACATCACTAGGTGTGTACTATTCTATTAATTAATTACGCGTACGACGAATATATTAATTAAAACATAATTTATGAGTCCAATGAACTTTGCCTCTGCGACATATTCATTGAAATATTCGCGGTAAAGTTTTTGCAATTGGAAAATATTATGTTAAACGATACCTCTCGTGCGGGAATATAATTTTTCATGGAACCCAGGCCAGGGGGTGAAAGCTTAGCGTGTAACACGTTTAATGGAAACGTTGCTATTTATATATGTATATAATACATTAATTAAATAACAAAAACCCGTAAAACAAACAATACGAGAGAGAAAAATAAAACAACATCATGTTTCATAAAGTTATTATGAAAATCAGCCTTTCTTTCGCCAGTTGGGGGCTCTGAAATACAGGAAACTCTACAGGGTTATTCAAAATGATAAACTGGGGTCGATTCGGGCTCTTTCCTTCACAGAGACATTCAGTAAGCTCAAATTGGTGATACCAATGACAAACGACCTTTTTAGTTGGAGGTTCAATCTTAAAATGAAGACGAATGGTACAGTTGCCGACTCAGTTTTACAGAAATCATGATAACAGAAAACCTTGTGCTGCATAGTAGCCATTTCACTCACAACTGACGCGAAATGACTGCTTGGTCGTTTGAGCAACTATGAGTGATCTAGCGGTGAGATTTTAAACTTTCGGACCTCCTCTTTCAATTCCAATGTGATGTATAGTTATGTATGTATAGTTTAGGTGATTAATAGCGGTACGAAAATGAGTCTATCATTTTGAATAACCCTGTACATTAATCTTTATAGCTATGGGGGAAATGGCGAGGAAAAAGTTTTTAGTTCGAAAACCAACATTTTTAAAATTAAAAAAAAACTTTATGAATAAAGTCAGCGATCTGTCACTCAATGGTCCAATTAGCAGTTGCGTGCAGTCAATAAAGGCTGAAAAGATGTGCTTACCATAAGAAAAACGTGCGTAAAAGTACATAAAAACGACAAATTTATGAAGAAAAAAAAAAGTTATTTAATTTGTACACCATGAAAACACAAACAAATGCAGATTTTTACGAAATGCAGGAAATCAATAAAAAATAACAGCACTTTACGTAATTTTAATATAAAGACAAATAATTTCAAACAAAAACTGCTGGATACTTTAATAATTTAATACAAAAATAAATAAAATACTTCTTATACGTACTAGATATTTATTAAACCTTTAATTTAAAAAAAAAAACATATTATTCTGTTTGAATGGGTATTTTGGCCTAAAATCCAAAATTAAGTTATGTATGAAACTGATCTTGAGATAAAACAATGTAAAAAATTAAAAAAATCTCCTTCAAATTCAAAGTACAAGTGTATATTGAAATAAACTCATCAAAACTGACCAAAACAAAATGTCTTTTTTTACTAAAAAATAGTCTCTAAAGTGGCACTATGGGTGCTATGGCAGATGTTGTTACAAAAAATAAGCTTTCACAGTTCAGCACTAAAAAAATGACCCTGAACATCACTTTGTAGTCTGTTAACTCAAGCAAAACTACAAATGATTGATCTAATTCCATACGATAATGTTAACTCAAGCAAAACGACAAATGATTGATCTAATTCTATACGGATAATGTTAACTCAAGCAAAACTATAAATGATTGATCTAATTCTATACGGGTAATGTTAACTCCTGCAAAAATGCAAATGATTTTTCTAATTCTATCTACTTAGATAAGAAAATGTTAAGGTTTCAAGCGACCAAAATCTTCAAACCGTAATCTTTTAAAATTTAAGAAAGACATACTAAGATAAATGTAAAAGGTGCAGCTTGAAAGCCAGTGACAGCATTTTCGAACGTTTTACGTAAAATGTCAGTACATATTTTATATAGAACTCAAAAGCTCAGATTCTAAGAACTTATTTCACTGAAAACCTTATACATTTTCTTAACCACGCGTATAGAATTTACAGATAAATCATTAGTAGTACTTGTTGCGTTAGCCGACTACAAACTGTGCATTTTTTTTACTGCTGACCGTTGAATGAATAAGACATATTTACGTAATTTATTCACTTTAAAAACGTTCATGTCACTGTAGCCTAAATTCTAACAAATTGTGGATTTCTACTTTCGAAGAGCGAACAAGCCAATTGGAAGGAGTTCATTATTAATATCAAACTCACACTCCCTTTTTAATTCATAATGACGATGGTGTCTTCACCCGTCCACGGCTAATTGGGCGCAAACGGACGAAATATTAAATAATTGGTGTGGCACAGTGACGGCTATTCGACACACTATTCCTAACTATTTTGACGCTCAGAGCGCCCATTCGAAAACACGCTCTCAGAGTAAGTAAGGTGACACTTTTCAAGTAATTATAATTCATAACTTTATCTGGTTCCACCACTCATCTCGTACTTAATTATTATGAAAGTATATTAATAAAGTGGTGAGAACACAAGGTATATTATTTAATTAATTTATTAATAATGACGCCACAGAGTGAAAACCAATCATTTGAAGAAATTATATTATGAAAGTCATTAAATATCCAATGAAAATCTAATCAAATTATTGAAAAATTAAATTTAAAAAAAAATAAATACTGTCACTCGAGCAGGGTGGTCACAGATCAAAAATTCCACGTTCCAGGTATTTAAAAAAAATCATTTAGAGGTTTATTTTTTGCAATAGTTATTCTTTCCCAATTGTCCAAATTGTGTTACTTCCGGGAAAATATATTACGCAAAGTTAGGGGGTAAGTGAATTACCCCCGTTTGGAACGAAACTATTCAAATGCCAAAAACTCAATTAATGTGCTGATCACCGATTTGATTGTCATCAAATTTAATTTAATAAATTTTAAAATACCTCAAATTTAATGTCCAATAGAGTAAATGAAGCTTTTCTCTGTCCAAATTTACAGTAGAGTACAGATTTTTCTGATCTAAAAGGGATTATGGCGTAAAAATGTTTTTTTAGGTTTTGTGTAACATAAAATACATTCCGGAAAGGCAAATAAACTGAGCTCGGTTATCGGGACTCTACTGTACAAAAATGTTACGTTCATATAAAAGGAATTTCGAAATACTAGTTCAGATGTCAATATTAATATATAACATAATTTTTGAAGCATCTAATCACTGCATCATTATAAAATTCAATATCCTGAAACTACATAAAAATAAGAACTATCTGATATATATTTAATTGTTTTATGTGAACACAACACAGGAGTCCCAACTGCACCCAACCATCTGGAGCCAGTGAGACTATGTCCTCTCCAATTGGGGTATGTTGCGAGGCTAAATGTAGTGGGGAGGGGAAGGAGATGGGGGAGAGGAAGGTGGGGAAGTACCAGGCTATTCAGATCTGGTCACCAAACACGGATAAAGTCATTTCAAGCAACGTTTAAATTCTGAACGGTGGTCTTTCACCAGAGCGATACTGAGAGTATCGTCCACCCTGGAACTGGAACGTGTGAGATATGATATGCTTCAAAATCAAAAAAAAATCAATGATATTGCGCTGATAAATCCCGTTCAAATAAATTCCTTAATACTCTGTTTTCCGGGTTTTTCTGGTCCAGACAAAGTTCAAAGACACCCTGGGGGACTAGTCTGTATCTTTTGCGTTAGCTATCTCAAGTTAAATCGGCCATAAACAACACAAACTTAAAAGTTTGGTAGTCCGTATTGCGCTTGTACGTTAAGAGACAAATCTGTTACGTTAAAGCAAGAGACGACGCTTACGAAAACTCAAAATGTTTTTGTTTATGGCCGATTTGACTTTCGTTAGCTAACGCAAAAGTTACAGACTTGGCCCCATGGTGTATGTAGGTACCCGTTTCAACATAATTTAAATTTAACTGTATTATCCTATTAAATACATCGCCACACTTAACAGTGTTGCATGAACTTACTAGATTAGCAATAAAACAGTTTCAAACATCATTTAAGCACCACACAATCCAATGCATTATAAAGGATTACTTTGTTCGCCACCCATACAAAATTGATCTGAGTCATTCTTGTTATTTGGCTACAACGAACCCATAAAAAGCTGCATCACATTAAACAGAAATGACAAGATCACGTTCAAGACTGTCGTTCAAGATTATATTTTCATTGCACTCCGTTGGTACGGAAGTTTATGTGTTATCATCGATTTCGTAAATCTACCCAATTATAATTTTTTGCAGCTGACAGACTAGCCGACTCAAAATACTTATTCGTCGCTTTATTATCAACCGCCAGCAAAGTTGTTTAAAAGTCGCTTTTGCATGCAAAATGTATCGAAGTAGTTGTATGCGATTTGTGAATGGGGCCAGATTAATCGTGCCGGTCTATGACCTTTGATTATCGAGAGCACATGTTAGTATATACACGGAATAGCTGCATATAGGGAGTGGCCTTTCTTTAAATGCGTACAAAATGTACGGCGAATTATCCGGCTCGAAGGACCACAAACGTTACGAAAAGGTTAAAAATCCATGGATTGGTGCGAAGATGTTGTATGTCCAGTTTTGTGTAAGTTATTGTATGTGGCATACCATTTTTTTGCTTGAAAAACATTGGCAAAATTGACATAATCTATTATATACAGAAGAATGTCCTAGGCGGGGGGTGTGTGAATCAAGCTAGGAATAAAACAAATCTACAGTTGTATTCCTAGCTTGATGGAAATTTGCACACTTGATCTACAAAACAAGACAGTCACTGTCTACATGCGATTTCGAAAAACCATCCCTATCCCGCTTTGTTACTTCTTGATGAAATTTTGCACACTTGACGTTAAAAATAAGAGAAAAATACTGGGTAGGGAGGGAATAGGAGTAGGCGCAGGAGTAGGGTTAGAGATTATAAAGCTTTACTCCAAACTATTAATAACCCAGGGCAACGCCGGGTACTTCAGTATGATATATATATATATATATAGATGCACGAGACAAAATCTTCTCATAGAGTGTATTTTTATATACTGATGGAATGATTCAGATGGACGTTTTGTATAGTACAGTAACTCAATTTGGTTTACCCATCTAAATGACGATGCACCACGTTTATTTGTAAAATCGACACCTCCCACGTATAGGGTCGTATCTGCAAAAACGTAATTTTTCAGTAGAGCCATTTGAATGTTCTGATTGACATTACAACTTTATTGTAATAGTTATAATCGTCATTTTTTAACGCATTTAAAATATAATAAGATTTGTTTTTATTGTTTAAGCTATCTTCGAGTTTTACTCAAGTTTTCTCATCAGACGGCGGCAGTGTATCAGCACGCGTAAACAATTTAAACTAACAACGCTGCACGTGGGAATACGTTTCTAAATATCTCCGAAAACAATATTTTTAAATTTTTTTTAACAAAAAATTACACAATAAAAGTAATTTAACTCAAAATAGCCCAAAACGAAGTTCCGACCTTATACGGGGGGTGTCGAAATATGTCTAGTCATTCGAACGCTTGATTGAATCGGGAATCTAAAAGCGTACAGTAACATATTTTGGATCCTTTTTGATCACGCTGGATCCGTTTATTACCTGGTTGCTCGGTCAACATTTTATGTCGTTTTATTTGTAACAATGAGTTACGATTAAAACAGTGGTTGCCCTTTATATTTGTTTGTAAAATGCAAGCTGTTGTTTTCAGACTACGTCTAGTCTTTAAATTCTAGGAAACTTATAAATCGTATCTTCAATGCGTATGTTTTATGGTTTGCATGTGCGAACTGTCGAAATGTAATAAATGCTGTATTAAAACAAACAAATCATTAAAAGGGGAAAACTTAATTTCTCCTTTACTTTAGCACCTCCTTAATATTTTACTTGTCACAGTAACGTATTGTGTCACGTTGTTATTACAGATTTATCAAAGGTTGTTACAACAGCCATAAAGCATTTTTCATAACTAACAATCAACGTCACAATACTCTGAGTGGGAGCTCTAATAGAAGAAAGGACGAGGTCCAACAAAAGCTCCACAAAGTCAAGAATAATCTCCCGAATGAATGAAAACAATTCTCTTCTCTTGAATGGCGGGCGATGGCTAAAGAATGGTGACTCAATCCGACCTGCGACCATATCCCCCCATTAGTCGAAGGGTGCCTTGAGCGGACCGTCTGAGACTAAATGGTCTCGAAGGAATAAAGGGTCATGATAATACGTAGGTACATCGCCGACACTCGAATTATCTCGATTTCACGATCGTTGCAGGCAATGTAAAAACTACCGGAGAACTTAAAAAAAGATTTTAGTCATCGTTGGTGCATCTCAAGTTGAGAGCAAATATTTACAAATTTTGAGTCTCGAGCCATAATTTCAAGATATTCAGTCAAATGTCAATAGCTCCTAATGCATTAAAATCGAGGGTTTATCGATGGTCTGGGGAAATATATTTTCAAATTAAACATACAGTTTGAGGACATTTCAATTTGAGTTCAATGTGTTGTTCAGTTTAAAGTACTACTTGTATCACAAAAATTACTTCGATAGAAAATTTGTAAGATTTAAATAATTTGGAAAATTTAGATGAAGAAAGAATTCGTTGATGTTTGGGCATAATTATAGTTGAACATAAAAAAAAAAAGAAATTGAGAGCCTGGATTGCTCCTATAAATCTACGGCTAATTGAATGATCACATTCACTTATAACACTTTGGACGTTACCAAATAAAACATAGGGTATCAGTTCATTAAAGCAATTAAACAAATTGTTACTAAATGAAATAAAATAGCACACAATATTGTAACAAAAAATACATAAACGACCAAAAAGCAATTACACACCACCAAATTATAAGTAGTGTCATCTTAGCAGAGGTCATCGTTAGTCATTTTAAACATATCACGGACTTCTGCAGCACAGATCTTCATAATCCACGAATTTCATGCTCTAGGGCTAGCTTTACACTCGTAAGTGAAATTTACGACTTACCTGAGGTTTTGACAAGTTACTTACAAGTGCGTTTACACATTAGTCTTACTTGTGGTAATTAATGCTCACGTAAGTTGTTTGGTAGCAGCGATCGACACCCTTGTAAGTTTATGGTATTCGTGGTAAGCTTCCCGTTAACAACGTATGTCGTGGTTGCCGCTGACTTTGAAGCCGATCTGTCAGTTCGTAAAAAGTCGTCTACAAGAATTATCATGAAATCTGTTCTCTTTACCGGATTTTATGCACACAGGGGTTTAAACATGTTACGATAAATAATCACAAAAATTGTTGTTTTAAGTGTCCCGTGGGTTAAAAACGTTTAAAATGGACCGAATAGAATTACGAACAGCACGAAATGATCTGTGTGTAATGGGGAAGTCTTCATAAATTTATTATTGGCGTGTATTATTTCAATAATAATGGTAATTATGCCATTAGCTACTTACCGAAGTCACTTACGAGAAAAACTTACAAGTATAGCGGCCGCCTAATAGTAATAATTATAGAAAATAATATTAACCTAACCTCAATGAAACATGAAATCGTTTTTTTTCCGTTTTCATGTTTCATTTAGGTTATGTTAATACTATTTTCTACAATGATTACATATTAAAATGAGGTTTTTAAATCTCAATAAAAATAATTAATAATTAAAAATTGAAGTAATAATTCTTGCCGTCTTCTGATTCCAAGTTTTCACTCAAACTTTCTTTCTTTTCACAATGAGTTCTGAGGACAGCATCAGTATAATATATCCACATACTTATATCTACGTGGTATTGTGCAAGTGATACGAGAAATAAAAAAGTATGTATTTTCGTGGTATATTATTTCGGTTGACCCAGGTAGAAAATAGATTGCAAAACGACTGGTATATTTCAGAGTGAACGCGCATTTTGGCTACACCGCGACTGCTCTGCTGACCATTCATTCGTCCCACCTCTTTATTTAGAGACAGAAAATAAGACGCTTTAATGTTTTTTCTTCCTTTAAGCGAA
Source organism: Halesus radiatus (assembly GCA_022606495.2). NCBI lineage: Eukaryota > Metazoa > Arthropoda > Insecta > Trichoptera > Limnephilidae > Halesus > Halesus radiatus. The sequence continues at coordinate 7,128 of JAHDVE020001869.1, read as the reverse complement.
TACCGCATAAAAATCGCGCCACTTATCACTGGACAGCAAGTGCGGTACCTAATTGGGATCTTTTTGAAGCGGGGGTTTGGAAGTACCTGGGATAGGACATGTCAGGTGGTCAGGTCTGAAGTGAATCTGAACAAAGTTTTTTATATGATACCTACCGCATTGGAGTTTTAACTTCTCGAAAACAGTGAAACTTGTCCTCATTTGAGAATGTTACGAGGAAGCTTGGGAGGGGAAGGAGAAGGGAAAGAGGAAGGCATTCGGAGAATATCAGGCTATTCAGATCTGGCTGCTAAACAAAGCTAACATAAAATTTTACGGTCAGCACCTAAAAACACGCTCTTTGCAGGTTGTTAACTCAAGAAATACTACGAATGATTTATCTGTTAATTCTATACAGGTAATTAGTAAAATGCATAAGGTTTCAAAAGACAATAATCCTTAAACTGTAAAATCTTCAATTTTGCGTTCTCCGGTTTTCAAACTGCATCTATTTTGACAAATTTTGGGACGTATTTCATAGAATTGAAGTATTACAGTTTGAGGATTTTTGCCTTGTATACGTCGAGCCTGTACATTTATTTATGTTATTTTCCAGTTGTTTATACATATACAGTTTTTGTTGTTTTTACATTTTCATGTACACATTTGTATTGAAAACTTTGTAAAACCTAATATCACGTAGCAATAATGAATAGTCCCATAATGAGTTGAATTGATAACTCGTGGGAATCCAACATCGTTGTATGTCTCATTTGAAATAATAATAAATGAAAAATTCGATGGGTTTTGAAGCCGAGACCTCTTGATCAAGGAAATTTGTCATGGAGGTCGTATAATTGCAGCGTGTCATCAGATCGGCAAACTTGGGTCAGTGACCCGAACGTTTGGCAAAAGCTATTGAGAGCAAATAGTGACGGTCGATGGGCCATGCCACGGAGGTATGATATCACGGAGACCACCTAAGAAACGTCTTAAATAATGTATTTCCAATAATATATTAACAAATAAAATAATAACGTATGTTTTATGAGTATTATGAAGTAGGTAGGTACTCCACTCCCATATATCAAATAGATTTCTCTGCCAAAAACGAATTTTCCTTACTTTATTAATTAATGTTATATATTCACCACTTCTCGGTATGTTCACATTATCAAAACAATATAACGCATTTAAAATAAATCAATTAAGAAAACGTTATCATTTAAATACGGGGAAACACATTATAAATGTAAAAACCCCACAGAATAGAGAATTTTAATTATTTTCTAACTAAATCGGTTTACCGATAATAAATCATTATTTTTAAAAACCCGTCCAAATTAGAATGGAGTTGGAGTGAATAAAATCATATAAATAAGTCATAATGTGGATTAACCGCAGTTTGAAAATGGCCTTGAACGCCGGAACAGCTGTCACAATAATGAAAACTAAAAATACACGCAGAACTTAATAATGACAAAATTAAGTTTGGTTTAGACAATTTTTTTTTTATTAAACACAAAAACAATTAACATACATATTACTTATATTCAATTTATTTTTTATAACTTATTGAAGTTTGTAAACTTCATTGTAATATTTAATCATTGAAGAAGATAATATTAACACATCCCAAATGAACCACGAAACCGAAAAAACAACAAAAATTAAAAAGATTTCAGTCGCATAGACATTGACTGTTTTGTTGGAGAGATAATAATTTTCGGTCAAGAAGAAGGAAAATGACATCGCCTGGAGATAAAATAAAAATGGAAAATGTACCCCGGTGCTTAAAAATAACTAGAAAATACCATGGTAAAAAGTAAGGATAATTGTTAAAAAAAGGCAAAAAATATAATGTATTACTTTTTACAAAGAAATATCACTGAATACGATCGAAATTATTAAAATGCTAGCGCAGACCCGTGAAACATCACAGGATATTATAATTGTAGAATTTATGAAGCTTTAAGTTTGCACAAATAGTAAAGTTTCCATAAAAATAAACGTTTTTTTTAAAGCTTGAAATGCAAATATGCCAACCATTATACCACCAACAGTTTAGAGGACTGCGGCATAAATTCATTATATGTACTGAAAATAAAAATAGTTTAGTTTGAATTTCAGAATTTGAATGTTACGTACTCCGTACTCACATCACATCTGAACTAATATTGTTCAAATATATTTTCACGTGTCTCCGCATTAGAGTGCAACCTGCCCGGAACCAGTGAGACTATTGCATTTCCATTAAAGGAATATTGTGAAGCCGAAGTGGGGGGGGGGAGGGGGGGAAGAAGACGCAATTTAGGAAGTACCTGGCTATTCAGATCTGGTCACTAAGCACAACTAAAGCTACTTTAACCAAATTTTAATTGTAAACATACGATACAAATTATTCAAAATAGGCAATGTGTGAAAAATTTCTTAAAAATGTACTTAATAACACTTTACTTTTATCAGGGCAGGTAATGAGCCCGCGAATTCTAGGTCAAAGGCTAAGAAGCTTAGCACTCAGCGTCAAACGGTTTTGCTAGGTTTATTATAGGTTTCGACCGGTCAGTGGCTGAGTTGACATCGCGTTTTTGTCTCACCCAGGCGTCGTGAGTTTAATTCCTCAGCTGGCTAAGTCCTCCATTTACGACACAAACAACATCTTCCGCTTACTGTGATGGTAGTAGGAGATTTTCAAATGCTGTGAGGCTATTCGTAAGCAGGGAATATTTGTCTTTCTTTTAAAAAAAAAAAGATAGACGTAGATGTTTCATAAGTTTTAGCAGCCAATACCGGACCTATAAATGTGGGACCAATTAGATGGGCGATTCAAGTGAAAGTGGTAGCGACTATCGACCCACAATCACCGTTATTTTGGTGAATAACCTAATCACCGGAGAACTTTCTTTCTATCCGATATGCACACGAAATGTTCTCGCCGTTGCGTAGTGTCTGAAATGTTATGTGAACTTGACTCCGTGGCGCCATGATACATAATTGAGCGAATGCACCTTTCTAAAATACCCAGAAACAAAATTTGAAGAGGTTAATATCCCTTTTTAAACGTGTTGGAATCGTCTATTGATCGGCAAATCAATATAATATACAAATTATTATTTATTATTAATCATTGAAGATAATATTAACAACTCTAGAATGAATCATGAAACTGAAAAGACACATAAAAGAAAAAGGGTAACGGTAGCAACTGGGACTCGAACCCAGGACTTCATGGTCTACCCGGCCTAATCTAAAATATATATATATATATTTTTTATTAGTTCACAGCTGACAAAAAAAGAGGCTAATTTGTCCTTACCTTTGTACCTACCCGGTTCTAAGTCAGGTTGTACGTGGTGCTGTTATAATGTAAACATCAATTCAGTTAGTACCTGCAAGTAATATTAAATATGAAGTAGATATAATATTGTCATATACTCAGAAAATTCATTGCTTTTCCTCAATCATCACTAATAATTATTATGGGCACCATTCTCTACTGTCCAAAATGTCGACACTTGTTAACTCAAGCCAGGGCCTTGAAATTTTTGGTACCAGTCTAAATTATTTTTGTCAGGCTTTGCGAAAATAAAATTCGAAGAATATCTAATAAAATGTTCAACATTATGGGCTCTATCAAAAGGCTTTGACTTGAATGTTCTATTTTTGTCATTGCTTCATTCATGTATTGTGTATGTGCTTGTTTATCTCATTGCGTTTTGCGGATTTTGAGTAATTAGACAATGGGCTGTTAATATATAAATAAATACCAATTGTATAAATCAATACACCAGTTCAAGAGAAAAAATACCGTTCTGTAGTTTGGAATGACGGGGAGAGATTTATTTTTGGTCGCCTAGAAAAATTCACATAAAGCTTTTACAATTCTATAATATGAACATTGAAGTACTAGAATGATATTTATACGAAACGTAAATTGCATTAATAGCAGAATGCGTTAAAATGTATTCTTAAGTTCGCACCGAGTGTGACCTCAGAGTAATTGAAAAAAATTACTACAATAGGAATATTTATTGCATATTTGAATTCCTTTCAAAGGGATTAAAAAGGAGAATCAACCTTCGGCCAATGTAAATGACATTTTGTTGTGTAAATATTATGTTTAGACCGCGGGGAGTGGCGAAAGTTTAATAATGTAGAAAGGCCAACATTAGCGACAGAATTCGTAAATAAAATTACATTAATACACATAAATCAAGACCCGAAGGGAATACCTACCTGAAAGGGTGCAGTCTTGTAAGAAAATATTATACATAACTAGCTGCAGTACCCGGCTTTGCCCGGGGATATCAATGTTTTGGGGGAAAGTTTTGAGGTTGTGATTCGTTACCTCTACGCCAGAGTTCATAGTTTGAGAGTTTTCGCTGAGATAGATTTTAGTTATAGTTAAGATTTTGGGATGATGATGGACAAGTTTGACAATAATGACTTCAAAGCTGTCGTTAGGGAGATTGGGAATGAAATACAATAGTACATTATCAACACCCTTTTTACCATAGATGAAAAAAGATTTTGAATTTTAAGAGAATTATTGACACGAATTTTTAAAAACAATTGAGCAATTATTATTATTATTAACTGCCAACTTAATCTAAAAATGTTATAAAATTGAACTAAAATTTGTCATTAGCATGGCAAACAATCTAGGTTCAAATGTGATGTTATGTTTTATTACCGAATCTGACTAGTTGACTGTACGCAATAAATGTTCTTAATGCTTTTATTTCAATATTTCCATATCGATTCCATATGGAAAGACGACCTGTATGGAATCTTTACGAAAGAAAGTATCGCGTAAATATAGCTTTGTAGTGCTTTTTTAACTTAAGTTTCGTCTATTTTCCTTTCACCTATTTTGGTGTTGCCATTTAAACGTTTTTGACGACATGTAAAGACAAATAGGAATAGAAAGTCGAACGTCGATAAAGAAGTGATAAAAAATTAAATTCACCTATAGTACTTTGACACCGATAAATGACGAATAAAAGATTACGGTAAATGCAATGGCGTAAAAATACATAGAAGAGAAAGCTGCCATGCATTTACGAGACAAAGAAAAAATAATAATGTATTTTATTGCCGGGATTTTGGTAATGCCGTCGCGTGCATTTAGAATTCAAACTTTTGTTTATTATATGTCATCACGGTGTCATATATTACATTTACCGCTTCTTTTCTTAATAAAAACTTGTTTTAATAAATTCCTGACGAAGGAAGGGTACTTGCGAAACCGGTCATCATTACATTAATTAAATTGGAGTTGTTTAAAACAAATTTACTTATGTGTTTATGCTATAATTATGTCAAGCCACAGAGTAAACGCTTTTTACGAATAACTATTTTTTTCCATGAAGAAAATGAAAAATACGGAACGAACAATATGACCTTGTCTTTTATATCTACAGATAAATGGATAATGTAAGGTTCCGTAGCTCTTGATGGAAATGACGATGCGATCTAAAAATGGTTGCGGTAACCTAGGAATTCCAAATAAAAGTGTGTAAATTTTATGGTGCCAGAACTCACCGTTCGGGAGTTTTTACTGTTTCATACAAGGAAATTTGTAGACGGGATCGATTCACTAAAGAAAACTCAAAAAATAATATGTTTTTTGTCCTTTCTTATATATACCTACATTTTATAAAAAGCCAGAAAATGTTTTTTTACAATAGGAGTATGGTTAATCCTATTATGCCAATTTCAAATAAGTTAATTATACTAGTTGATTCCTGTTTCTCAACATAGTAAATTATAAATTAAGTAAATAAAAACTCTATAAACTATATACTAAACTTTATTTATTTATTTCCAGATCAAATGGTGACAAAGAAGACATTGAACTCATTAAAATGAAAAAATCCATAAACAAATCTGATTAAAAACACAAGTTTAAATAAAAATAATACACATAAAAAGATAACCCCTTCCGCCGAGAAAACGTTATCAGCGCGCGTTTCATAAAAATAAAAATACGAATAAATTATGTATAGTACATCACATTGTTTTCATACAAGCATTCTAGCTAGTCATTGAGTCACTCATTTCATTTCGATTCCGAATACGGAAGGATGCGGTAGGCACTGCAAGCGCCAAAAGAACAGTACCTACGCGCAAGCTCAATTAAAATATTTAAAAATAAATAATAAGAATATAATTTAGTACCTACCTAATTTTATTGTGAGGAAAGTTGTTATTTCAGTCTGGCAATTCCTTTGTATTCCAAATTTTGAATAAAAAGTCAAAAGTCAGCATCATCGTAAATTATTAGTTTTTCCCGGTTAAAACCCGAAAAAAGTGAAACGCGATTCAAAAAGTGGTTATCTACGAACACAACACAAAACGTGTTTTATGTATTTTTAACGATACACGTGTGTGATTTTTATTGCTATAATAGGTGGTGCGGATCAAGATAACATCGTACATAAAATTTGCATTGAAAACAATATTATGAAGAGCCATAAAATCTAGTATACATAAAAGAGGGAAAACAAACACAATAACAAGAGTGAAAGTGAAAACAGATGTTTATTTGCGAGAATTGTCTGATTGAAAACAAAAGCGCGTTAATTTAATAATAATCGGATGATTTGTATAGCGCCATTTTTGTGAAAAATCAACTTAGAAGGGAATTTAAAAGAAACTTAATATTTCTAAACTAAAGAACACAAATACAGTGGAACGAAAAGTTTGAAAAAATATCACATAAATTATTGACTCATAGAAAAAGAGGATCGTAAAATTAAAAAAAGGACAAATTAAAACAAGTGACTTTGAAAGGGAAATAAAAGAAACTAAATATTTTTATAAAAGAACACATAATTTGACTAGAAAAGTGGAACGTGAAATTTAAAAAAAAAAGAAGGGATAAAACAAAGTGCAAAGTTCGGCATTATTGTGTTTGAACTGTGTAGCACGACCCGTTAACCGAGTGCCATACATTTACAGTTAGCTACATACTTCACATTTCACACTTCGAGAAGAAGAAGAGAAGCTATGGCACACATTCGAGTCCCGCCTATGGACGCCATTGCCAAGGTCTCGCTGTACCTCTGCGCGACTGCCATCTTTCTAACAGGTTTGTAGTTTGTTACTAGAATGAGTCTCGTATGTTGGTTTTTTATCGGAATGAAA